>JABBOT010000074.1:0-166072 GCA_016165875.1 Acanthopleura granulata | reverse complement strand
AGATGGTTTTGAAACCCGACAAACCAATCTCACAAAGATTTTACGACGATAAATAAATGATTGCTGTCCACAGCCTCCTGCACGAAAAAGGGTTGTATAAAAAGTTTCAGGAGTCCGTGGATGTGGAAATCGTGGTGCAAACGGACTCGGCTGTGTCGGAGCGAAAACGCGCGCTCCTGACCAGCACTGTGGATGCTATCCTGAAGGAGATAGCCGACAAGTGCGAGCGAGGCGGGTGCCAGCGTCTGGAGGATCTGAACGAAAACGAGGTTCGCGCCATGGAATTATGCTGGCCCGAACAGATCATCCAATCATCTTCCATGTTCAAGAAGATACGGATGCAAAGTGTGGAAAAATATGTAGATGACATTGAGCGAAAGATTGCGGAGGATCCGATGGCGTGCGAAGTTTCCGGAGCTGTTTACGGTAAACTAAAAGCCAACGAAAGCCTGTACAACGGCAGCGAGCTGGGCCTCAGAATAATTACACTGTTAAGGAGGATCGGTGTATTACAGATGGAACAACTGAAGAATAAGTACAGGGCGGATACTCCGCTGACGTATATCCGTGGTAGCGACTTGGGGCCCATCAGGAAAATCCGGATTGACGAGGAGGAGAACTCCAATCTGAGGGCGTTGTGGTGCCGGTTAGTTTTTCGGGACCTTGAGGAGCTGAAAAAGCAATACAAGGAAGACCCCAGAGACGTGGAAATCCCAAAGGGTCAGTATTATAAAATCCGGTTTCTGGCCACGAGAAGCAGATATTGTTCACCAGAGCTGAAGCATCTGAGTAAAGAGCTGTGGACCTCATTTGTGCAAAAATACGGCAAAGACCACAAGTACTAAACGCGTGTGGACCTCATTTGTGAAACGCTGTGGCAAAGAGCACAAGTACTCTACACGTTTGGACATCATTTTTGGAACCCTGTGGCAAAGAGCACAAGTACTCTACACGTGTGGACATCATTTTTGGAGCCCTGTGGCAAAGAGCACAAGTACTCAACACTTGTGTATCCAAATTGTGGAGCGTAGCTGGAATTTGAAATGAACATGCTTAGACAGACTGCTCAAGGCTGTACCTAAGGATATTTTATTCATATTTTACACTGTTTTATAAAGGAATTAAATGTTTACTTACAGGCGAATATTTGGGGAATATTTTTAAAGTGGGTACTCAGAGGTATTCCGCCGTTAAAAATCGTGTAAACAAGATCTTGGGACGCCAGAATAATCTTGGTACATGGGATTCATAAAGCTGACCATAGGGTCCAAACCTGTGAAGGTATTGAACCCTCCCAGAAAGAAAAATGAAAGCATTTTACGCGTAGTTTGCCAATGTCTGTCTTATATCTGTTTTGGTTGAACTTTTCCCTTTCTGAGGCTTTAAAGTTTGTTCTCACAGCAATCGGTCACTCTTTGATCTGTAGTGTAGCAGGGTCGAATCCGGACCCCACTGTTTTGGATGGATTCAGCCTTATGTCCTGGTGGCTTTCCCGCTATCTTGTCAAGGATTGCGGTATCCTCCGGTCTTCGCCAATCATTGAATGCAATATAAGCTAGCGTCCCCCCCCCCCCAAAAAAAATCACATGAATACAAACCAAGCAGGGCTGTTTGAGAAGCATCAGAATAATGAGCCATAACCCTGCAATGATGAGCCATTTCACTGTGATAATGAGCCATAGCCCTGTAATAATGAGCCACAACCCTGTAATAGTGAGCCACAATCCTGTAATAAAGACCTACAACCCTGTAATAATGAGCTACAGCCCTGTAATAATGAGCCACAACCCTGTAATAGTGAGCCACATTCCTGTAATAATGAGCTACAACCCTGTAATAATGCGTCATAACCCTGTAATAATGAACTCTAATCATAAAGTTCCGCACACTGTGATCACTTCGAGTTATGTGTCATAGATAGGCTATCCAGCGTTGTGATACATAGCTTGTTTTAACATAATTATACTTTGTGATAAAACATCATATTTATGTGGCTGATCTGTAAGAAGATTTATAAATGTTCAAATATACAGAGTTCATGTGTCAACCATAAAGTTATGATACATGCACATGTTGAATATGTCAATGGATATATTTTAACACCCCAGTAGGTGGCGGTGACCGGGCGGGTTATCATGTAAAGAGTTTAGTTATCTACAGATAACTCGATTATTTTGTTGTTATATTTACTACACGCTTTATGAAGTTTTATTCTACCAAAAACTTGAATATATAAATGTATATGTTGCTTACATATTACTTTTAATTTACATATATTTTTCATACTATATGGTTTTGATGTTTTATTTTGTCTTTAAAAGTCATTGCTATATAGAGTACAAAATGCAAGGATCAATTTTGAATGAACAGTTTTGATACCAAATTTGGGCATTTTTTGTGTGTTGATATGATTGTTTTACGCAAGGTGCGTTTATGGCGTATTCGAGACTGGGTCGTAACCGTCCCGGCCTTTGTGACAATGGGCAGTGGGCTGTTTGGTGAAATATTCTGGAGTACGGAGTAGGACATCTATTAGGTAAATAAATTAATTATTTACTTATTTACTTAAAATTAAATATTTAATTAATATTTACTTATTTATTTAATTGGTGTTTTGCGCCGTACTCAAGAATACTTCACTTATACGACGGTGGCCATCATTATGGTGGGAGGAAACCGGGCAGAGGGCTGGGAAAACCCACGACCATAATAAATTAATAAATATATCAGACCCTTAACCAAATGTATGCGAGCTGCCAGAAAGTTTTTCAAGTTCACTTGAAGGATAAATATGATGCTGCTAACGATTGATAAAGACAATTAAATGAGATAAAAATTAAAGAAAATCAGATGGGTTCTGTGTTTCTAATAACCAGGAAATTTGTCGTAAAACTGAAGGAGTGTATTTATTTTTTTATTTCTTTAATTAGTGTTTTACGCCGTGCTCAAGAATAATTCACTGTTACGACGGCGGCCAGCATTGTGGTGGGAGGAAACCGGCAGAGCCCAGCGAAAACCCACGACCATCCTGGCAGACCCTCCCACATACGGTCGGAGAGGGCGGCAGCATGAGCTAAACTTAAACTCACAGCAACTGCAGTGATGGTGGGCTTCTGAGTAATTACTCTGCGCTAGCGCGCTAACCAACTGGGCCACGGCGGCCCCCTGAGGGAGTGTAACTTCATGTAAAGTCATTATCTGTCACCAATATGAGAGAGTGTAATTTGCTGTAACGTTATTATCTCTCATCAGTTCGAGGGAATGTAACGTGTAAAGTCATTATCTGTCACCAAACTGAGGGTTTGAAACTTGTTATAAAGTCATTATCTGTCACCAAACTGAGGGAGTGTAATTTGGTGTAAAGTAATTATCTGTCACAAAACTGAGAAAGTGTAACTTGGTGTAAAGTCATTACCTGTCACAATTCTGAGGGAATGTTACTTGCAGTCAAGATTATAGGTGACCAGTCTGCGGGAGTGTAATTTGCTTTCAAGTTATTATCGGTCACCAGTCTGAGGCTGTGTAACTCGCTATCAAGACAGTATCAGTCACCAGTCTGCGAGAGTGGAACTTGGGGTCAAGTCATTATAGGTGACCAGTCTGAGGCAGTGTAACTTGGTGTAAAGTCATTATCTGTAACCAGTTTGAGGGAGTGTAACTTACTGTCAAGTCATTATCGTTCACCATTCTGAGGGAAGGTAACTTGCTGTCCAGTCATTATCGGTCACCAAACCGAAAAGGTGTAACTTGGTGTAAAAACATTATTTGTCACAAAACCGAGGGAGTGTAAATTGCAGTAAAGTCATTTGTTACTAAACTGAGGGAGTGTGACTTGTTGTCATGTCGGTATTTTTCAGTGTGCTGACGGAAAGTATGTTCTTGCCACTTGGCTTTTTCACATTGACTCCCGAAACAATGAGTTCCTGGTGTCGAGCACTAGCTGATGTTTAATATTATGAATTACTGGCTGCATCCTTTTTTGGTAACAAGAACGCCGAATGTATTCACGAGTAGAGCTTGTGCTGTTATATATTACTGAGTAAAGGCAGATAGACATGTAATAGTAAATATGAGATGAATACGGGCGACAATGAATAGAAACGGACTATGTGATAAGGCCGCATAGTTAGGCCCTACTTCAGCTTCCTTTCCTTGAGTGATGACTGAATAACAAAACTAAACAAGTAAAATACATTTGTTACATATATGCACAAACTGGAACAGTTTACATGAGTAATATTTCACGCGTAGATACTTTCAGAGTATTGCAGTACTTTGAAGGAAACTTTACAAGGTTACCATAAATCATCAGTATTACTTACTTAAAACCCCTTGAACAGATTCTATTTCACTAAATGCATGTCCCATAGGGCCTAAAGAAAGAAAGGATACCAGGAAGCCGGACTTGTGATGTACTCCGATACCCCTTAATTGTTATGTTGCTGAAGTGGTGTATTGGGTGGTGGTGGATGGTGGTGAGTGGCGATGGGTGTGGGTGGGTGTTAGTGGGTGTGGGTGGATGCTGGAGATCGTATCTGTGTGGCATAAATCCATCTCCACAGACAGCCCATTACGTCAGCAGTAAGGAGCCGTACTTCTGTAGTGGGGGCCTGTCATGATTCGCAACTGGTGTAATATTACATGTCAAAGGTGCTCTCAACTACATGTTAGAGCTATGTGGCAGTGCACTGAGGCTCTTATGATGAAGTGCTGAGGTTCCTAAACCCATTCAGATACATGTACTTGCTGTATAAGAAACCCCCATTTGTTGCAAAAGACTCACTTATCTGGATTTCCCCCAAACCGAAGCAATTTTGCTTTCGGTTTGCTTTTCTAGGTTTGATACCATCCATAGCTCCACCTACATACATGTACGACCCCTTGTTCCCCGACGTGATCGGGTGTCCATCTAGATACACCCCCTTGTTCTGTAGCGTGACCGGATGTCTATCTTTATACGATCCTTAGCCCCGGCATGGTCGGGTGTCCATGTTGAAGCGAGTATTGATCCCGGATTGATCGGATGTCCATGTAGATACGACCCCTATGCCCGGCATTATCGGTGTATACCTACGACCCTTAGCCCCGGCGTTATCCGATGTCCATGTTATCCGATGTCCATGTTCATACGAGACCTGCTCCTGATGTGATCGGAAGTCCATGTACATACGAGCCTTAGTCACGGAGTGATCGAAAACAGTGTTACTGTCTATAATTCGGATCTAAATTAATGTGCATACAGTTACCACTTTAAGTCTATCATATCTCTATTATTCGTTGTATATACTCTGACATATATCCTTAATTTCTCTGTATATTTTTGTCTATGACAAGGTCACAAACAAGATTGTACAGCATGCATTTTTCAGTGTAAAGAACACTTTATGCTCCTATGTGGATGGCAACCCAACCATTTTTATTTGGCAGGACTATAAACAGTTCTGCCTACATGATACAAGGAAAGTGAATAGTGAAACTGAAAATAAAAGTTAATCATAGCTGTAGCCTACATGCACTTTAATCTCTTGTGTACAGATCATTTCTATTTAAGTAAGTGGACCTGAATTTTTCTCCAAGGTCTGCAGCGCGATAATCATCTATTAACAAACACATGCCATAAATCGTTGCTAACCGCTCCGCTTGAATATGTTCAGTAAGCGTCAGGGCGCACATGTGCATGGATTATTTAGTTTACTTGCACTTGGCAGTCCATGTATGCTGTTTAGGTTATAAAAGTAGAAGGAATATCTTCTGATTTAATATGAATCCATGTATATATAAGGTTATTTCATTATTTAGCACAAAGTAAACCATGTAGTTACACATGTATCAATCTCCACATAATGGCAACATAGGTGGAAATAACGACAGGTGCTCGGCTAGGCGAGGCAGTGAAGCAAGATCTGCTGTCAAGCCTATAGAAGCCAGGTTACAGAGCTCTCTACCTATTCAATATGTGAAGGTAAATAAAATGTGACATTGTAGGCGTTTGTCACTATAGATATCAGCTTTCGCTATGGATTGCAGGCACTAACATGAAGTGTGAATAGTGAGCAAAGCTACAGTATTCCAGGAACTGACATTTGTAAGCAAAACTGCTTCAGATCTGTCAGCGTTACCTGCTTACACTCTCGCGTCACTCGCGCAAAGGACAGCTGGAATTTCAGGCTAAGAAATATATAAATGTATATATCGGAATGCATAAATTAAACCACATATTCCATATAAAATCAACTAAGATCACGACTTTTTTGGTTTAGCTACAAGTTGTAGTGAAGCTTAATTAGAATATTTCTTGCCATATCCTTTTCAATGAGAACAAAATTCTTCTTCATTTATTCTTAATTTAATAAAGCTAAGTCTCCCTGTATAAACCTGGCCAGTGCTTCGTAAAGACAAAGGTGAGGCTAAATCTTGCTTTGTAATCCAGGCCAAAGCTTCGTGAAACTTTAAGTTAAAGCTCGATATCACTGTTTTAAACTGGTCAGTACCCCAATGAAGCAATACGGTAAAGCTAAAACTCCCTTTGTAACCTTTGTAAATCCCACCAGTGCTTCATAAGGTAAACGCTGTGAATTCTGCGTGCAGACAAAGGCGAAGATAGATCTCCCTTCGTAAACGTGGTCAGTGTTTCACGGAGTCACATGGTGAAGCTAAATCTGACTGTGTAGACAAGGTCAGAGTTTGATGAAGCAATATGGTAAAGGCTCATTTCTCTTTGTAACCTTCGTAAACCTCACCATGCTTCATGAAGCGACGAGACGAAGCTAAATCTCACTGTGTCAATCCGGTCAATGCTTCCTATAGCCAAATGTGAAGCTAAATATCCTTTTGTAAACCCGGTCATAGTTTCATGAAACCAAAAAGTTCGTAAGTTAATCCTGATTGTTTTTAGTTACATAGTTAACCAAGCTACGAGGAAACTTGGCATTGTAGTTGTAGAGAGAACAGACCGTGCTTATAGAAAAGTTAACGATTCCCGCCAAGGCCAAAAAAGTTGTGATTAATATCACTGACTAGATGTGGCCCATGCTACGTGATAAGAACAGAAAAGCATTTTCTGCGTACCAGACTTGTACGCAAGCCTAGTATAGATCATGCTATTTCCCCAGCTCAATCTGGTGATCTCGAACGTAACAAACCTGCGATATTAACCCTACACAATCCATTAGCTATTACTTTCTACATCACACAATGCCTAAGTGAATAGTGATTTAGTAATTATGGGGCACGGCGTTAAATAGCAACTTAATAAATCAAATAAATAAATCAAATGGGACTAAAAGGGGACGTCTAGCTCACACCCATCATGAAATAACAGGACATTCGAACCTGAGATAGACGTGCATTGTGTAGCCTATATGTCGGTCTAGCGTAACACACACTGATTTCTTCTGTTCAGGTTGTTATCCAACTGTACCTCTTAGCGTTTTATGTCGAGATATGCACACATTGGGCCCCCCGTCAGGCTAGAGCCCCTCTGATTATAGATTTGCCGTTAGTAGCTTTCAGATACATGCGTATAGCCTACATGTTTACATAGTTTGTTGGGAATTAGTTGGCGGAAACAGCCCTGTTTAAATTAAAATTGTGTTGTGGAAAAAAGAAAACCAAACATGTGGTTGCTATGGAAACAAACGTTGACCAAATTGTCGTTGCGGATGGTTGTTTTCATGCGCACGCTCCATTATAAGAACTGAAAGTGAAAGTAACGGGGTTTCCGAGGGCATTTTTGTCGATATCAGAGACGGCTAATACTTTGATCTATCTCTGTTGTCGGAAGAGACCGATACTGGTTTTGACTCCGTGAGTGTGGGCACAGTGGTGGTCAGGCTTCAAACATAGGTCGAGGTAAGGAGTAGCTAAGACATACAGTATAAAACTAAATAGCGTTAGACATGTACATATGTGTAGGTTGCCAGGTAACATAAACTCAGATTACCAAGACAAGGCCTAAGTCCTGACGTTCTGGAATACATGTGTAAACGGTAGTTCATATGCTTGCCTTGTGGAGGTGGAGATGAACGGTAGGCCTAACTCATAGCCTACCATTGACAGCTCATCCGACGCTTTGATCCCCCCCCCCCCGCCAAAGCTTACTAAATCTCTCCAGGAGGCTTACGCTCACGTATACATGGAATGAATAATTATGACTTAACATGACTTCCACACGTACGTTTCACGTTGGCGGCAGTGTGTGGTAGAATCCACACTCCTCCCCTCGTTTTACACCACTGCCTATTCTGGTCAATTTTGTTTACAAGTCTTGAGCATCGCCACGATCGTGGCCACGAGGCAGCTCGGAACACTGTTTGAACTCGTGTTCCTGTTAACACTTAATACTCATCTGTAAGCCTACATGTATGCATTCCCTTGTGCTCAAAGTACCATATGTAAAACATACTTGAAAGGGACGCCTAAGGTATTTTTATTGATTGCAAATAGTTCAGCGCAAATGGACTTAGTGGTGAGACTAATCAATCCTTTTAAAACAAGCCCAAGGCTATGTGGCACAGCGATCGAGATCTGAAGTGTGGCATTAGGTGTATTCCTACGCGTTTATCACTGCGTAGGAGGTTACACACCACAATTAATGCTTTCTAGTTCCTTTCTGTTTTAGAGATATTTATTTTTTGCTTCCCCGGGCTGCCTTTCTTCATTTTTTCTGGTGCTGGGTGGTATCATTTTGTAGGACAGGCTTCAAAGTTTTATCCCAGGTATAAATTTGTGTGTTTTTCGGGAAATGAAGGCGGATGCACACAAGGCAAAAGTAGTTAGAAATCAGGGCACACTGATCTTTTACTGGGTGGGTTGACCTCTGTCAGCTGTTTGTTACATCTGCGAAAAATTTCATCGGTCATGCCCTATGCTCTAATTTGACTGCAGTTTTCTCCGGGGACAAGGGCTACGAGGGCCGGAGGTTTAGGGCTTGCAGATTTAGGGACAGTGTTGTGAGGCTAAACGATAATATGTAAGTAAATGGGAAATTAAATGTGGTGTGTTACCAGCTATAGGGAAGTGTCTGATTTAATCAAATATAGACGGGCTCATCCGATTAGCTGTTACTGGAAGGTACAGAATATATTATGATTATTATGGGACAGCTGTTGTAGTCATATCTAAGAATTTATGAAAGGCACTCAGAGAAATCTTTTGCTGAATAATTTATTCCTCTGTTCTACTATGCCTTTGACTTTTTAGGATTTCTTGATTTGTTGATTTACTCATTGGAGCTTTACTCGTACTCAAGAAGACATCTCAGGCCTATACGATGGTGGCCAGCATTACGGTGACAGAAAATCAGACAGAGCCCATCGGAAACCCACAACCATTCGCAGACAGACTTTGCTTGCTATAGTATTTATTCATTTATTTATCTGAATAGTGTTTTACGGGGTACTGCAGAATATTTCACCTACAAGACGGCGGCCAGCATGCATATTTTGAGAAAACAGGGCAGAGTCGGGGGAAACCCAAGACCACATCCTCACGTAGCTGGCAGACCTTCTCACCTATGACTGGAGAGGAACCCAGCATTAGCTGGATTTGGTGACCGCATTGGTGAGGGACTTCTGGGAAATTTGACTCCGTTAGCACGGAAATCCCTCGGCCACGGATTCCCTGCGATATTATGAGATTTCTAGAGCAAATCAATATTTTTGGCATTTTAGATGCTACGTTAGGCAGTATGCTTACGTTTAACTGCAGTGGATGTGCCAACACTGATGAGTGAAATATTTCACATAAATTCCCAGAAGGCGCGCCAGCAACCTACGGATGATCGTGGGTTTCCCCCAGACTCTGCCGGTTTTCCTCCGGCCGCCGTCCTGTAAGTGAAATATCCTTGAGTACGCTGTAAAACACCCATGAAATAAATAAATAAGTTAATATTATATATTAATAAATATTACCCTCATAATGACATGAATTTTTTCTTTCTTCACAGAGCTTTTTTAAGCCATGGGGAATGCTGAAAGTAACCGGATATTTAAAGGCAGTGAGGTAAGATTTTCTCTTGATAAACTGTGCTAACAAGCGTTCGTCGTATTCAACCCGTTTATCCCATCACTTTCATTTTTAGAAGTTATGTGTTTCTATAAAGTGCATGTCACCACTGACCCCTATGGCGTTCATTATCTTCTTAGTGCATGAAATGTGACAAAGGTCATCTGTAAAAGCATGGGATGCGATAAAAGTTATCTGTAAAAGCGTGATAGGTGATAAAGCTTATCCATAAAAGCATGAAATAAGATAAAGGATATCTGTAAAAGCATGATATGTGATAAAAGTTACCCGTAAAGGCATGAGGTGTGGTAATAAAAGTTTTGTATAAAAGCATGTCATATGAGGAGAACCTAAAATGTGATAAAGGTTTTCCGTAAAGCCAGGATATGTCAATCTTATCCATAGAAGCATGAAATGGGATACATTTTATACATAAACACATGGAATGTAATAAAATTATTTATTAAAGTATGAAATGTGATAAAGATAATCCATAAAAGCATGACACTTGCTAAAGGTTATCCATAAAAACATGAATTGTGATAAAAGTTATCGGTGTAGCTACTGGCGGCCCACCCAATCATCGGTTTCACTAAACAAACAAGACAAATTGTGCCCATCCCCCACAGTCACAGGTTTCACCAGACAAACAGGACAAAGTGGTCCCAAATTAGAAGGTGGAATAACACTAAATATACGTAGTTATTTCACATTATATGTGATAACGCCGAGTGTCGGCGTTAATGCAGTTTTAAGTCAAAAGTTAAAGGTGATATCTTAAAAGTTAGCTTAGTTTTTGCATATAATTCAGCACCGTCAATTCAGAACCGTGAATTCAGTACTAAGTTTATTATGTATTGGAATAGTTGAATGTTATGGTAAAATTGAAATACTAAGGGTGATAATTTCAGTAATTTACAAAACTGAGTACTCGGGTATTGCCCTTGTGTATTAGAATCAGTGCTAAGGTAAAAGGTGATGGTGGTGATACATGTGTCTCAACAAGGGACGTGAATTCAGGTTGTGCCCGTACACATGTATAAGCAAATGGGATGGGGGTGGGGGGGGGGGAGATTCCGTCATTGATACCCTGTGCATATTGATTACCGTACATTACAAAATGAACTACACAACATCTTGCCGAGTGTACTGGAAGTGGCGAGAACGTGGTTGTTACGGTTGGCACGACTAAGAGTGTTATCACTATAGAGCTTACATATGCTTTGCATGCATGTAACACACAGTAATACAACAGCAATCTTCTGTCTTTGATGCCTTCTCTGCACATAAATTACCGCAAATTTCCAGCTTGACAACTTCTCTTCTGTGTATTAAAATCCATGTTACGGTAAATGCTGTATTGAGCTACAGTTTACCATTCGTGTGCCCCCTTTAGTTATGTCGTTACACAGCCTTGGTACAAAATCTAATACTGTACCCTTGTATCATAGATTTCTCTTGCTCTGTTGCATGTATTTTACTGAATGAAACTGTGGCCAACAAGTTAAAAGTATTGCATATGTATTCATTAAGCTGTGGACTGTTTCTGCTACTGAAAAAGGGTGGTCACTGGAAAACTTCACCAAGATTGCCACAATGCAAAGCAACGCAAACTCTGTGATGGCTTGACCCGACACGAAAATATAAGCCGTGGCTATTTCAGGAGTCACCAAACCACTGTCCGAAGAAAAGAAATATATGTATCTACAAAACTGACTCAAGATCTGAGATCTGTTTCAGAAATACAGATCAGTAGTCTTCCATATACTAACTCGAGCTTATATAGTGTGCTCTATCCAGAATGTCGAAGCCATGGGGTACAAAAACACGTTTCCATAAATGGTGCAGTAATTATGACTATTTATATCCAAATTATTAATCAATAATAATGACCATAACGTCACAACTAACACAAATGTACCTGGTGCATCGACAGCAAGCCAAACTTTGCCACTGAACAGCTTGGAAGTTATTAAGTTCGGGAAGAACAGCCGTGTCTACCTTAGCAAGGAATACAAGTGCCTTGAAAATAGCAGCTCGCGAACATCAGATGTTGTCCTCGTGGATGTGTCAGTTGCTTTTGAGTTAATTACGACGTTGTGGTTTGAATTATTCCGCATAACGAAGTGATATGAATTCAGAATTACATAAAACTCATGAGGCGGTTCAGCTTTGACACTTCGAGGACATCACAGGCGACAAGCCGAGTTCAAGGCTCGTGTATGTAACGATTCAGAGCGGTTAGCGTGGAAGCCGATCTCAGAGTTAATTGTGTTCTCATCATAGAATTCTGAACATAGCGTAATTTCTGGTGTATTCCATAGTAATGTACGTGTGGTCTTTCTTCTTTCAGCCTATAGATTGTTCACCGCGGATAGAAGAGAGTGATTTCCAAAGGAAGATCCAGGAAGGGGTGACGAAGAAAGATCGGCGTATTCTAAGGGGTGGAATGACCCTGCTCGGGGAATACCCTAACTGGGTCTGGAGGAACGCCGTTGTCCGCTGTATAGGAGACAACATCGACTTCAGCTTCTACAGTGGAGACTATGCCAACCGATTTGTGGTGTGCTTTGATGAGCAGGACGAGGTGAATAAACAGTGCAACAACTCAGGCTGGGCGCTTTACCTGTACAAAGGAGCTGTGCACATCTGGGTAGAGACAAAACAGTTGGCTCCTCTCGCTGCTCCAAACGTCTTGAAGGCAATCAAGTTCCGGTGAAGTGGGCTTGACAATATATCAGACATTGTGGGTGAAATTAACTATCCACGACGAAAAGTCTTTACATCGTTTGCCAGCCGCATGGTGCTGCGTTAATAGAGAACAGTAATCATTGGTTTGGTTTGATTTATGTGTAGTCACCGTCATATAATATTTAAATGGCCATCACTAAAATTCTCGATGAGAATTGATTTTTCTAAACATTGATTTTTCTAAACGACAGGAAAAAGTGTATTGGTTAACACATTTTGTTGCTTGATGTGAGCACTGGCTGGGCCCCATAGCGCATGCAAGCTTCACCTTACAGTTAACTGCAGAAAACCTCACAAAGAGCACGCATGGAATTCATTCAAGAGTCGCAGGTGCACACAAAGAACTGGTGGACGCAGAGAGATAACTTAGTTTCCTAAAGTGCACTGACTACGCTCATTTTACAACACTGCTGTCCCGTGAAGGGCTTTTTAGGCCTGGAATAATCACTTAAGGCCTTGCGCGGAACTAAAGTCAGTACTCATCAATAAAATCGCTGTAGTTGTCCATTGGAGTCAGGTTGTGCATAGTGATGGAGATTACATTCATGTATAAATGCTTTTAGTAATAGCAAAAATGTTGAGACAGTTTTTATTGTTTGTGATATACCTTGTTGTTGACCAAGGCGACCTACGCGTTGTTCGACACTTCTGCACAAAATTTGCTAGCTAGTGGTGGCAGTGATATAGAGCGAGCGTAGGGATGGGCGCCTGCGGTGTGAGGAGCGTGTGACTCTCTCATGAAGGAAAATTAACAACCATGAAGAGAGCAATGCTGAGTCCACGACTGAACAGGTTTAGTCCTATGAACCACCGTTGTCCGTTATTGCTTTTGGGTGATCTTATTAAGGGTTAAGTCGGAGTATCATGAAGCTCTTTGGGCCAGTGATGCTGTTTTCCTCGCGGCTGGGTTTTTCCGGCACCTACATGACAAAGGTCACTTGTTTGCTCCGGGCACCCCGGGATCCTCCGCCCATAAACCTGACCTCTGTCATATGCGCGAAAAATTCTCGAGCACGCCAATAAACATGTCTCAAAAAATAAATAACTTTTAAAGGACTAACTTTTCATCAGAAAAGTGAATCATTCCTCCTTCCTCATCCAGGTTCTCTTTTTTTTTTAGTTAACATTTAAGGTCACGTATCAAGAATGGTGTATGAATTTGGGACTATGACTGGTTCAGTATTTAAGGCGTTGCTCCCGCTGTGGAGGATTCGACATTTGCTGGTAAATTAATTGAACAAGAGAAATGCGCCACTGAATGGAAGTTCAGAAGTCAGTTACATGTCAGTGTTAGACTTGATCTGCACTGACTTCACGGAAATTTTTATCTGAATATAATGTTTTCGAAAGGGCTAGCATTGCCGTCCTTTGCTAACCAGGAAAACGGTAAATTCTTCAAAATCTATGCATTCTGGAAAATAAATAGTCTTTTGAAATGCAGCTGGTATTCTGCATTTCAAGGAAATCAACACTCAATGTCAGGGTCGAAACAGACTTTCGTATGCCAGTTGTTAAATTGGAAGACCTGTCAAAAATGAAGTTTCTGTGGGTGAGAAGAGAAAAGTGTATCTGAAAATACCTTCACTGAATTTTTTTAGATTTATTTTACCAAACTGAACGCAGTCAGATGTGTTGATTGTATGGTGGATTTTACGGAGCATATTGATGACGTGGTTCACCAGTGACGTCACAAATCTTTGTAGGCTTTTTATATTTAGGTCTAAATAATGTTCTTGAGAAGTGTGAGAAGTACTCCTGTAATATTTGCCTGTGTGTTAAATAGGAAATCTGACATTAAATTTCTGCTGAAGAGCCAGAGAAAAGTCGACGTGACGTCACTGATGAACAACACTATCAATATCGTCCACAAAACCCATCTTCCAATCAAACATTTGACTTCATTTAATTCACTGGAAAAAAAATCTAAAAAATTCAATGAGATATTTCGAGACAATTTTTTAATGGTCTTTTCACTCAGCGTATCTTAATTTTCGTCTCGTTCTTGCATTTAACTATAAAGGAAATTCCAGGTAAATAAGTCTCGAGACCCGATTCCCGAAGAAAGTCCACCACATACAGATCCAAGAAAAATTCAAATGCTTTCCAGTCGATAACTTTCTTGCTTTAAATAACTACAATATTTATGTTGTCCAGAAAGTTTCTTAACTTTCTTGCTTTAAATAATTACAATGTTTATGTTGTCCAGAAAGTTTCTTGAAAATTTCTTCGATGGGAGCAGACTTTCTATAATAACCTAGAAAGGGCTGTACACATACTGACGTAAATCTCCATGTGTAATGTCCCGTTAATCCGGTTTCACGTAACTTCTCAATTTTTTTTCTGCTTAAGCAAAGTTGTTTTGCTCAGACAGTCTGTGACTTAAGATTGTTTTCGAGAAACACTCCATGCTGAACATATCCCCCCTCCTCCCCCCCCAAATGCCTTAATTTACTGGTCGTGGGAGGTTTGGTGAAATCAGACCCAGGCTTGCTGTCTTTGAAAGCCAAACGTGGCTTTATTATACCTGGAATGACAATCTTGCTGCAAACAGCAGTTTTATCTGACTTTGTATACGGTAGAATTTTTATAGTTTTATATTTCACGTTCATTGAGGCTGTGCTTTGCTCAGATTGCCTCCCCTTGTGTAGTGATTCTGTTTCGATGCTACTGTGAAGCATTATTCAATCTTATATGAAGATATGCCTGCGGACAATAGCATTGCTTTTATTTAGAGCGAAGATGTGCACATTAAAATGTAGGCCAACTTGCGAATTTGACAGTGTTGTCCTTGTATGGGTTTACATGTGCATATGTTTTAGCGCATGGTATTGGTGAATGTTGTTATTGTGCCGACAATATTCAGGGTTTGTCTTGTAACCATATCATCATGCTTCGAACATTTAATATGGTGACTGATAGTTGGATTCATTTGAAGAATGGGACCCAAGTGGCAATGGTAAGCCAGTTTTAATATAACTTTGCCCATGATGTATATTTATGGATTGCTGTAGCTGAAATAAAGATATCATACTATTATTATTGAATTGTCTACTGTCTTGTTTGCAGTCTAATAAATAATCATGTCTGATTGTGTGTCATCTCTATACTGGCCATATGGTGCTGGTGTACGCTTCGTTTGATTGAGTTTTACAGGGAATGTCGGATGGAAGAACTGGTTTAAATCTGTGTTCTTGCGGTTGGAGAATCAAGACGTAACCTGCGTATTGCTATCAAATAGTTACACAATAACACGATCCACTCGTAAGTACATTGTATCGGATTTGTCTCTAGGTGGTAAAAAGTGTAACCTATAAGGACCCCTGTTACACCATGTTATGTAGTCACACACGAGTAATGTAATATCCACCGTGTAAGGTAATATACAAATTTAGTATAATGAAATACCACCTCGTAACGCACAAGCAGATATGCAAACGCCAGCGGCGATTGTCAGCCGAAGAAAAAGTAATGTTGATGTAATGGAAACTAGAAAAATGAAATAAATCTGTGGATTTGTAAGATATAATTCAAATTGTATTGCATTTTACCAATACAGAATTCTTCAGTTAAGAAAGGAGTACGCTAAACATGATTTAAGTTAGTTGAGGGATGGGTACGCTAATCATGATTGACGTTACCTGAGGAATGAGTACGCCAATCATGACTGACGTTAGCTGAGGAATGAGTACATTAATCATGATTGACGTTAGCTTAGGAATGAGTTCACTAATCATGATTGGTGTTAGCTGGGAAATGTGTACACTAACAATGATTGGCGTTAGCTGAGGAATGAGTACGTTAATCATGATTGGCAGCAATATATTTCAGCGGCCAGCATTATGGTGAGATAAAACCGGGCGGAGCCTGGGGGGAGGGAGAGCTGACGATCGTCCACAGGGACGGCGTGAGCAGAGCTTGAATTGACAGGAACCCTTTGGTGAGAGGTACCTGGATGATTTCGCTCCACTAAGGTTCTAACCCCAGGGGCCCCGCGTCAATAATTAGATAGGTATTTGTATTTCATAAGTTTTACCCTAAATAAGGAGCGATGATTGTTGAAATGTGTTGTAAACGTGTGTAATAACCGGTGTGAAGAGTTTCCCGCTGGAAACGTGCTACATATTTACATTGCCACTACAATATGTACAGACACCATGGCATCTCGCCGTGTTTGTGTATGTGGGAAGAAAATAGTCAAGTTCGTGAAGGATTACCTCTAAAGGAACTCTTGTGCCTAATGGCACAGGGATAAGGGTTAAGCAGGGGTTCGGAGCATAATTAACCGAAAAGACATCCTAACAAACCGTGAAGAGGGTGAAATTTAAGCGACATTATTCAGACAATATTGTTCATTTGTTTACTTGATCGGTGTTTTACACCGTACTCAAGAATGCTTCACTTATACGACGGAAGCCAGCATTATGCTAAGAGGAAACTGAGTGTAACAAGAAATTACACCTCACCTAATGACTTATACCGATACATGGATATGAAATCTCGCCTAATTACTGTATACAGCCATCAGGTTATTACACCTCACCAACTCGCTGTATGTACACATTAGGACATGACACCTCACCTATTCACCGTATACAGACATCAAGATATGACACCTCACTTACTGTATACAGACCTCAGGATATGACGCCTCCCCTAATCGCTGTATACAGACATCAGGGCATAACATGTCACCTAACCACTCTATAGAGACGCCAGAATATATTATCTCACATAATCACTATATACGGAAACGGGGACAAGACACCAAACCGGCAATATATCACTACATAACACTTCATATGTACAGACACCATGGTATGACCCCTCACAGAACCACTGTATACAGACACCAGGACATGACACCTCACAGAACCACTGTATACAGACACCAAGACATGACCCCTCACAGAACCACTGTATACAGACACCAGAACATGACAACTCACAGAACCACTGTATACAGACACCAGGACTTGACACCTAGTAAAACCACTGTATAATGCCACTACCCGGGAAGTACGAGTATTGGAGATTTACTCCTTTTATGTCGGGTAAGAACACAGATCAAAGGAGGTTAGGAAACAAGTTATCTAGCACTACCACAGTGGCACCAAACGAAATGAGATTTTCCTGCCTTAGAACAAGTTGAATATAAACCGATCGCGGTTTGTCAGACAACTTTCATGTAGCTTTTGTGCAGTAGATGAACAAAAGAACGGATGGCCTTAAAATGGACGGTAGATGAGAGCAATGTCATGATCATGCGCCAGACAGGTGCTTTGAATGGGCCATCTCAAGTGGTTTCTCTTTACTTTATCAGAAAAGACTATCAGAACACAGCAATGTAGAACAAATTCTTTAGCTGATAAGGTCAGAGTATAACTAGGGCATATATGTAAATACTGCTGGCCACAGACAATGACTATAGATATTATGTGCTGTCAGTTGTGTGTTTTGTGCGTGATCTTAGTGCACAGTGATATTACAGCAAGGCTGATATACTGTTCGTAGAGCTTGTCTATTTAACTCTGTAGCATATCTTCGTTGCACATAAATTTCTTTTTTAGGTTTAGACATGTACATATACATATTTTGCGCATGCTCAACAAATACTATCTTATATTTAACGACTGAAGTTGTTTGGATTGTATGTTGGTTTCAGGACCTTAATTTGCATTTGTACATAGTGTGATTTTTCGACCAAAATCAATCGCAGTTACTTCTTTAATATTTAAGAAATGTCGAGGAGGAAAGTATACAGAGTTATTCACAATCTGTGTTTGTTGCCACCTTGTCCTGCTGCGTATTTTAGGCCTACTTTCTGCCCACCTGAATATATAAACCTCAACCCCCTGTACAATTTATTTTCAGTCTTCCAGAATATGTAAAGTCTGTCAATTCATCATTGGGCATCACTCAAAATTCTAACGTCGGGATATAACAATTACATTGTTATATGATATACAGTTATATGGTAAAGGATCTTGATTATACCATGTAGCACGTCAGGGCGGCCACTGCGCTAAAGTTGTGTACACAGGTCTGCAGATATACACGCATGTGTCTATTTGTGAGCGTGTGCGCGTATTCGCGAGTTGGTTTGTATATTTATTCATGTATTTCCCCTAATTCCCTACAAAAAAGTGGGTTCCGGGAACAGACTGAAAGCCTGGTAGGCTTAATCTTGTTTGTCTCTTGCACAGTATGACAATTTTAAGAGCTTGCATAAGTCTCAGCCAGATCTACATGTAGGCGTACAAAGAATACATTCACTCGACAAATACATGCACAATTATACCATACAGTTCACAAGTACCTTTTCCTCGTTACTTATCCTAACACTGTATTTTACAGTATGTCAGGTCCACAAAGAGACATTGGCTGTTTTCATACGAATGAACTTAAGTAAACTGAACCAAATTTACAGATTGTTGTCGTCTCTTTACGCTATACATTTTATTTGGGTGAAGCTTCAAGCCGAATAATGTCCTTGTGACGGTGAAAGGACCTGGTGAATGGCTGACCGGGCTGGCCGGGCCGGGATTCCCGGTGAACATAAACCTGTGACGGTGAAAAGGCCTGGTGAATGGCTGACCGGGTTGGCCGGACCGGGCTTCCCGGTGAACATAAACCTGTGACGGTGAAAAGGCCTGGTGAATGGCTGACCGGGCTGGCCGGGCCGGGCTTCCCGGTGAACATAAACCTGTGACGGTGAAAAGGCCTGGTGAATGGCTGACCGGGTTGGCCGGACCGGGCTTCCCGGTGAACATAAACCTGTGACGGTGAAAAGGCCTGGTGAATGGCTGACCGGGCTGGCCGGGCCGGGCTTCCCGGTGAACATAAACCTGTGACGGTGAAAAGGCCTGGTGAATGGCTGACCGGGCTGGCCGGACCGGGCTTCCCGGTGAACATAAACCTGTGACGGTGAAAAGGCCTGGTGAATGGCTGACCGGGCTGGCCGGGCCGGGCTTCCCGGTGAACATAAACCTGTGACGGTGAAAAGGCCTGGTGAATGGCTGACCGGGTTGGCCGGACCGGGCTTCCCGGTGAACATAAACCTGTGACGGTGAAAAGGCCTGGTGAATGGCTGACCGGGCTGGCCGGACCGGGCTTCCCAGCAAACATAAACCTGTGAATAAAGGTGCAATGGAAAGTAGAGAAAATAATATAAATCCACAGATAAATATAATATACTTGAAAGTCTATTGCATTTTATCAATACTGACTTTGGTGACGCCAGAGTATGATTTACTTTAGCGGAGAAACGAATACACCAATTATTACCTTACTTATTACCTAAATGACAATCTATTAAAGTGAAAGGACTTTGTACTATTGGTTTTGATTCACTTGAATACTGATGTCTGTTTCTAGACTTTGGGAAATCTCCTCGAGCTTCCACTTGTGATAGGGCGGTCCCATAAATAATAACCAAGAAATATAACTTTGGCGACATGCTAGGACATTTGCGTTGGTAGCCCATCTACCATGTTTATAAAAAAAAACAGAGTGGTGCTCATTAGTTTTGTTCTCATATTTGCAGGAGACATTGCCAAGTGTGAATGTATCTTCAAGCGACGAACATTGTACAGGATAAGACTGAATTTGACAAGTTGTAACCTGTTTTGTATAAATATATCCTTGCGTCAATAGTTAGCCATTTATTTGATTGGTATTTTATGTCAAAGCCTCAGACGACAGTCAGTGACGTCTCTTGGTAGCCTTGGTTTCACGTGCCAAACAGACACGAGGAGACACCCACACTGACAATAATCCAAAATACAGCGTAAAAATGGTCACTATATGATAAGAAAAAATGAAGACGGTTATAGGCGATAATCCAATTGGCATAATCAAAAATTATCTAGCTTTTGAGAATTTTCCAAAGTTACACCGTTCACACGTAACCCTTTATTCGTATAGCTAAGTCCTGATAGGCAACTTTCAATATTCATGAGATTTGAATTTGTTTCCGCACACAGAAAGGGCAGTTTCCTTCTCTACTCCGTCAAAGACCAGTTACAATAAGTTAGAGGATTGCAGGTAGGTCCCCCGACATAGTGGTAAGAGGCACTCAGTGCAATTATGAAACAATCCAGTAGTTAGAGTTGGGTTTTTAAATAGTGTTGATCAGATGTTTTAATTATCAAAAAATGGTCGGATGATCGTGGTTTTGCTTGACACGGTTTCTTCCCACCATAATGCTGGACGCCGTCTGCTAAATGAAATATTCTTAAGTATGGCGTAAAACACCAATCAAATAAATAAATAAATAAAATAAATAATAATCAAAACGAATTAATCTTTAATTTGTATAATGCAAAATCCACAGGTCGGAGTGGATGTAGACAAGTTTTAGTTCAATTCCGTTCTCCCAGAGAAAATGTCCCATCCACTGTTCTGCTGGCGTGGTATCATTAAGCCCTAGCCCTGAGATCAAATATTTATACTTAAGCTACACTTAATCTCAATTTGTGGTATTATTTGTCAGCCTCTATTTAATCATAAGTTAAGATAATTTTAAGTTTGGCAAGAAAGCCTAAGGTAAATTTTGCTTCTGAATGAAAATTCATAGTGTGGGTTACACTTTTAGTGCAGTAAATTATTTCAAAGGTGTTTGGGGCCTGGGCCATTTCGTTACAAATATTAGCTTGTGGCACTGGAAGTAGAAATTTTGACACATTAAATTGCGTTATAGATCTATTTGATTGGTAATCCACGCCGTACTCAAAAACATATTACATATAAGATTGGGGGGGGGGGGAACAGAGGAGAGCTCGGGAGAAACCTACGACTATCCACAAGTTTCTGGCAGACCTTCCCACGTGCGACGACCGAGCGGAAGCCAGCTTGAGCTGGACTTGAACTCACAGTGACCACATTAGCGAGAGGCAATACAATTAGTAACCAGCATGTAGATAGAAACTTACATCGTGGCTTCTTTTGTTTTTGCCTGAATTAGCACACTGGTTGGGTTATACAATAGCCAGTTTTCGATGAAAGACAAAGCATGTACCGGTATGTATGCTTGGGTTTAACGTCGTGTTCAAAAATATGACAACGAGGAGTCCTTAGAATGTATATATACTGTTCGAATCCATGCCGCCAAAGTGCTGCCACCACTGAAACATCAAGCCGAAGCCACCAGACCCGACACCCCACCCTATCACATTATACTGACACCGTGCGTACCATTTCTGTTTTCTTGCTCTAACTTCTTAGTGCTGAGAGCCGAACGAGGCAGCCACAAGTACTATGCATAATGTCTTGGATATGACCCTACCAGGATTTGAGTCCTGCTCTTCTGACCCCCAGTTGGGCTCTGACCACCAGGCCACCTAGGCGGTAGCGAGACACAGTAGATAACCCGTCAATCACGATACATGCAATCTAGTTACCGTTTGCATGTCAGACTAAACGGGCGATCTCACTCTACACATCCATCTTTTTCTTATATCTTTGTAATCGCAATCTCTAACATCGAACAACAGTTTATTCATTTCCACTTCATGTATAAGCCATTAAATGTGATCTGTCGAAATGTTTAAATCTTGAACGATGCTGATTGCTCAATAGTGAAAATGCGTCATGACTTTTCTGCACGGCCCGAAAAAATTGGGCCGAAAGTCATCTGTGCGAATCCATTGCCTGTCATGAAATCGGCTTTGATGTATTTTTTTATTTATTTGATTGGTGTTTTATACCGTACTCAAGAATGTTTCACTTATACGACGAGGGCCAGCATTATGGTGGGAGAAAACTGGGCAGAGCCCTTGACCATCCCCGTTCATGAGCACGGTAACATGAGCACAAGTTGATCTATGTATGTTTCAATATGGAGCTGAGTATTTTTTTTTACAGGGGTGGAGGATATTTCATTCGTTGATATGACAAAAAGCTGATAGCAGCTGGACATCTTCAGTGGTTTAGTGTGACGTGAAGAACAGCTGTAATTGAAAAGTCACGTGGTACGTGCACGTCCACTTTTGAAACTGATGACCACAGGGACATTTACCTTTATGGTACTTACATTAGTTCAGTAACCCTCGTGGCAGTTGAAGCTGTCTTTCTTGGGGGTTACGGAGAGGATGCTTTCGCCAGCAAGTAGACTTGGCCTAATTTATTCTCATCGGTGTGTTTGTGTTATTACAGGCTTTGAATTGTACACCGATCAGGGTGACTTCCGGGGACAAATCAGACGTGGCGTGAATGTACTCACAGGGGGTATGACATAGCTTGGGGATCACCCTAACTGAGTGTGGAAAAACGCAGTCATCAGATGCATTGGCGACGGCATTGACTACATTTCCTTCAGCGGAAGCCGTATAAACAAATTTGTGGTGTGTCTGAGCGAGTACAATGAGGTCCACAAACGCTGCACCAATTCGGGCTTGGGATTAAAAATGAGAAACGCATTCCTGCAAGTGTGTTGAGTTATACAAGAAGCTATCGCCATTACACCTTCTGCTACTGCCAAGGCAGTTATGTGCCGCTGTGACCGCGCACAAAGGCATCAAAATGTCAAGCTTTAATAGCTTTCATACATAAAAATATATATACATATGTTTAGTTTGATGGAAATAACACACTGTGATAGAAGGAAGGTAATTATTGAGAAATATAATAAAGCTCTCTCGATAGAGGGTAGGAATTTTATCAATCGAGAAGTTAGGAAATAATCATAAATAACAACAGAAATTAAGTCAAATTTCTGTTATTAAGAGGTAATCTCATTCTGTGACAAAGATTACTATCTTCCAATGCTGAATAACTAAATAGATTATGACTTTTGTTTTGAATGTATCAAGGGCCCATAGCTGACCGTGTTAATCAGAGTACATAAGACATGAAGTAAACCCTCTGCAAATGTAGCACAGAGAACAGTGTTATTCGAGCTAGTAATGGCTAAGGCTTTATTCTTATTAGATGACTGATGTTTTCTGGAAAGAGGTAAATCATGCCAATGCTTAACATCTGAGTTTGTCTTCTATTGACAATGATTATGAAGTACGGTTTGTCCCATAATCCTACTATAAATGCACATAGTTTCAGTATTGTGTGCGTGCCAATACTTTACTGAACTTTTCTACATACTCCGCTTTTGTTAAGAAGTCGCTTTCGAAGCACATTGTTCTCTCTCGTGTTACCGGTGTGCATTTTCCAAATCAATGTAGAACAAGGAAGAAGTAATGTACAATATAATATTGTTCGTTGGCTTGTCCATGACAGACACTGCTGTAACACTAATGTTGTTTGTCATAAATATCCAACTATCCTAATATTGTAGTTAGAAAAGAGTGTAAGGTTTGTCATAAATATCACACATCCCTTCGGCGATGTAGTTAGAAAAGAGCTATATACGGCTTTAAAATGAGACTCAAATCTAATTTTATAACCTACATTTGACTTATTCATCACGTCAGATTTGTTAACTACCTACAGAAAGATGCCCTTTCGCTAGAGGTCATACTGTATACAGTGGCGACTTTTACTGACATATGGATTTACTTATGTATCTAGATCTCTTTTGCCTTTTTCCATTAATCAGTGATCTGGAGTACTCAGTGTGAAATAAATGATTATTATTATTCCCATCATTGTTACTCATGTATGGTTGTTTGAAGCTTTACTTCCGGCCTTTGTTTTTAGAACTGTCTGAACGATTCTACATGGACATTTCTGACATCCCAGGGATCCCAAGGACAGGCTTCACCAAATTTATTAAGTTCGGCTAATTACTCAAGTCAGTAGCTTTTGTCACAAGTACAACTCGGAGTGTCTTATATAAAAACTTTAGTCAAAGAGTACATAGAACTTGAGTTTTTGAACTAAGTAAAACATTTTCCGTAAACAATACACCTTAAAAAAGTGTGTGAGATTTGTCAAAAATAAAACAAAGAACATGAAACAACAACTTGATGGATACTTTCTCACAGTGACGGCAGATGTTTTCCTTCCCTATAAAGAACCGTTATGAAGAAAATTCCGAGAAATTGTCCGAATCTAGGTGACGAAACACAACAGGGTGAATAATCTCAAGGCCATTATCTAAAACAACCTTCAACCTAAACCACCAAAGAAATGAAAAGGTTCTAATTTCGTGAGTTCATAAAAAGATGTATATAAACTGCGCCTTCACTGGAACTCTTTGTGTGTCCAGTGAGGCCATTTCATACAACACAGTCAAACGGGCCATGGATTCAAAGGTCAAAGGTTCTGGACACCTCGTCCATATTTTTTTACAAGACAACTGTACTCATCGTTAATAAAGGAAATTTAGAGTGAAGGTTTTTGAAGGAATATTGGTGAAACACTAGTTTTCGTGGTAAGTCCTCACACAACTAACAGGATCGAATGAATGGTACAACGGGAGATATGTACACGACGTGTTCAGAGCCCTTGAAATGGAAATTATTCCTCGTGCAGTCTGCATGACAGGTCACACGCTATCCGGTGAAACCCTGCCAAATAGCAGTTAAGGCTGTATTTAAAACTTCGTGTAAATGCTTAACTAGTAGCAGCTTACACACACTTAGGCACTTAAACGACGGCGGCCAGCACTATGGCGGGTGGAAAGCGAGGAGAGCCCGGGGGAAACCCACGACCATCCCACGCATGGCAAGAGAGGAAGCCAGCACGGAGACTTTAATATTCTATGTACAATACTGTTGTGCAAAGCACTACATGAGCCGGACATAGCGTGGTCTATTCTGCCTTCATGGCTCGATCAACTCATAATGTTCGCCCGAATTGTGTTGAAGAGCCTTCAGTAGGCCTACATTTGATTAACACGTTTGAAATTTATTTCAAACCCGAGCAGGCAAGTATTAGGTTGGATAACGATGACGACTTTTCAAGATCGGGATGGAAGGCATTCATCTAGCCAATGGATCAAGGCGGAAAACGCAATTTTTAACGCCTAGCGATAATAAAGCATATGGCCAGACCGCAAAACGTCGACCGCCTTGAGTTTCGAGAGGTATGGCACTCAGGTATCTCGTTGAGTAAATATTGTGTGTTCAAAGAGAGGACAACAAAAATCTGACCCATTAACAGAGAGACAACTGCTCAGCATGTACAGCAGCTTAGACATCTGCTCCAGACTGATTAATTGATCGTCTGGTTGTTCTTCAACGCCTGTCCAGTTAACAAACCCCTTGACGTAGATAATGTTTTAATTCCTTCTTTAACCTACGGATGGTCGTGGGTTATCGAAGTGTAGAGAATGAAAGCTCTCAGCTGTCGACTGCTTTCTTTCAATGGTCTGCTCGAGTTCTGACAAGTAAGTAGTACTGTCTTCAAACTATTTATGTATTTATTTGATCGGTGTTTTACGCCGCACTCAAGAACATTTCACTCATACGACGGTGGCCAGCATGATGGTGGGAAGAAACAGGGTGGAGCCCGAGGGAAATCCACGACCATCCGCTGCCTGCTGGCAGATCTGCCCACATACCACCGGAGAGGAAGACAGCATGAGTCTTCAAACTACGATTACCTGATAGTTTTATGTCGCCTGATACATGAAGTATTTATTGCTGACTACTTAGAAAAGTGACCTCGGTTTCTTGAAGCGTACCCAGCTAAGTAAGCCTTTTAATACCAGGAGACCCTACGCTGTAGAGGTATGACGCGCACTTAGCCGAAAGCTGTTTAACTCTATAAAATTGAACGCAATAATATAACAGGCGCACCCTATTGACTATATTTTTATGGCAGCAAATGCATCTATAATTTCGGGATTTTTACATGCAGCAGCTGCCGAAGTTTGGGATTAGTGTAAAAGTCAGTCCGTCTAGAAAATTTGTTGTCACACAAGTCAGTTCGACCAAGTCCTTTGTGGTCAATGCTGGCCCACTTTCTTGTGATTAGTCTGACCATAACTATTTTGTTCAAAGCTAATCTTTGTTAATTCGGCCCAAAAGCTCTTAGTTAAAAAAGCGACCAAGACACTCTTGGTCGGCCACGCATGTATCAAATTTCTTGGTGGATAACGACAAAATTGTTTCGGTCGTTTTGACCACGTCCTTCTTACAGTGTATCGTTTCCATGAAACTGATCCCCCTACCACTATGCCTTTTGAGTGTGGTTTGGCAGCTGTACCGAGAACTACGTGCAGGCTCTTCAGACTTCGTTTTCTGGTCAGCGCAATACTTAAAGATGGCTTCATTTCTCCACTATTATTATTGAACCCGGGAGATAAGGGGCGGATGCGAGTGCAGGAGTGGACGAATGCACCATCTGACAACAAAGTGGTTGAAAGCCGACTGAACTAAACATCGACTGGCATTCTGACAAGAGATTGCTCCGTTCCGACAAAACGGACTACCGTCGGGCTGGATTCTCAGGCTTGGATCTCGATGACGTCCGAAACTCTACACGCCGACAAGCTATGTCCCTTTACACGGTGTTATCGACGGCACCTCGATGTAGCCCCAAAGTCAACACGCATGACTACTATAGGGTGTGAATGCACGAGTCAGCAAGGCGCCGAAAACTCTCCCACTCCCACCAGAGCCAAAGGTATCGGGTCAACTCAACTAATAGACAACACGTTCAAGACAACCCGTCCAAAATCCACCCACTCATCTCCTACAATGGCTAGAATCAATCAATGGTGAGCAAGAATTCCATCTAGACATGTAGATGTTCGACAAAATTCCATTTATTGAGATAGAGAAATGTCACAAGTGGCATAGATAGTTGAAAAGTTATGTCATTAAAAGAAACAGTTACACAAAATAAATAAACTTTACAAATAATTTATATACTAGCATCACATGTTTGAACATCCTACACATTACGTTAAATTCAAAAGCTGAGAAACTGATTTCTCTCCAGCCTCAAACTCCTCCCACAGCTCCAAGATTCACCGTTGCACATTTCTGTGGGTTTTCGATTGGATATGCTTAAGTTTCCCCCTCAATATATGCTGCAATTTCCTTTCGAAATATGGATTCCTGGTTTAAACATATTCTCACCACGATATGGCTGACATTCTGCCGACGTGGGGTTAAGCTATAACTGTTCATTCATTCATTGTTTCGAACACAGTCTAAGAAATTCTAAAAGCTTGCTTTGAGAAGGGCCACGCGAGCCCGTGGTTAAATCTAGTCACACGCGTGTCTGTGAATGGCTTTCCATTCTTCCCTTCCTAAGTCAAAAGTATTCACAGCGGACTCTTTCAATAAAAGATACTCTTAGAACCAGTACCACTGATAGTGTCTTCATTCGTTCCACTTTGCGCTCTTTTATTTATTATCAGTCTTGTAATTTGTGAAGGAACTGGAATTAAAGTCTATACTCCTACATTATTCTCTACACAAAATATTTATATAATAATAATTAACACTTAGCATGCCGTCAACAAAATTCAAAGAAAGTAGAACTATATTAATACGCAAACAGTGTAACTCCGAAAGACGTAAGCTTTATTTTGATCCATTATTTCAGAATCCTCTTGGTGGTTTCACAAAGAACCCAAGAAAACGCAACAAACACTACTATCAAATTGTTCTTTTTCATTGTACAAAATTACATGACTTACGATGTATTCATACAATGTAAGAGGAAGATAGGAGTTGCGAAATTTAATTATATTCAATGGCTTTACTACCCATTCCTGGTGCTGGTTATGGTTTTCCCAACAGCATTCCTAAATGGACCTCCTCGGTAATACTGCCCTTTAATATGAGTGAATATGGTTGCCTCTTGGACCAGTTCATCTGTATTTGTGTCAAGTGACTGTTTTTATGTGCGCATGGGAGCGTCGCATTTGCCTGTGTGCTTCCCACCCATCTTGTAGAACCCCTTCACATGTATATTTATATCGCCAGTAACGTATAAGACAGTGCATGGTACAAAACAAGATTGTATTCGAATTACCGAGGTAGGTAATTTTTAAAATTCATTCTATGATTTGCTCCAACGAAATTCTGTCTCTCTACATTGCTCTTCTTGGAGCATTTTAACTACACCACACTATAAAAGGGCCTAATGATGAAAAAAGAATGATATTTACGACTGCTTTGCCCGAAAACTGCCGGAAAGATTAAAAATTGCAGATTAAATGTTCCTGTTTCAGGACACTGGGCCTTTCCCTCCCAGACCTCTGCCAGCGAAGATCACTTAGTACATAAATGTTGATAGTTAGACCTGAGATTTATTTCATTTTCCCTTCTTAACTCTCAGAAATTCGCGTCTATAGTTTTCCATTTACAACCCTGGAATTCGGTGTTTTCCAATGAGCTGTCCTAGTCATGTCAAAGCTATGCGCTATGAGAGCAAGTTTACTTTATTCCTGAAGTAAGTCTGACATCATATCATCTTGTTTTTTGTTCCTAATAAAGGTTAATACGATATGGCTACTGTATCGAAAGTCAGCCGAACTTCTCCAATCACCATTTTCATATCGAGTCGGCTGCGCTCGGCTGCGTTTGGAAAAAGATAAAGGCCTGGAAACAATAAATTGCATACCATAAAAGGTGTGAAAAATAAACCGTTTAATAATGAACAGAGGCAAGTATTAGCAATTACTGTAAGGAAAGAACACATTGAGGAGCATCCGAACCCACGGTAGCAGCGTGGTCATGTGATTTCAAAATGCTGGATTTTGAAGATCGGATGCTGTCTGAGCTGTCTTTGTTACATTTGTAATAATCACGACTGGAGAATCTTTATTATTTACGGAAAACTGGGTTTTTGAACTTCACAATTATTTTAACTTTAAAGAGAAGCTCTTTGGTGGCGTGCACCTTAAACTCTTCGAGAAGTGTGCAGAAGGCAGAACACAGTTCCAGGGTAGTCAATGTGACGAAGGTTGATTCATTGCCCAAAGTAGGACATCATAACATCACACCACAAAGCAAAGTGACTAATCATAGGGAACTGTTAGTCCGCCAGCAGAGTCTTGTTTTATGACACAGGCATATCATAAAATATTGAACAGCCACAGGGTCCATATTTCGAAAGTCAGTGAGAATATCACATTTTTTGTCGCATTATTGAACAAATTTCAGCCATTGTCGAAATGCTCTTGCGAAAATTTCGGTGAACAGCCTTGAGATGATAAATGAAACTAACAAGAGAAAGACTGACGTGAATCATAAACCGGATATGTAGGTTGCAGGTTGGCAAGTGCCATATATGAAGCAACAACAGTCATAGACAGTGTATGGTCTCGGTAGACAGTCTGCATTAACTGAGGACAACAAGATGTTACCACTATTTATCTACAGACGATAGTGTCGTTCATGTAGCCAGCGGTTATGACGTGTCACTAGTATGATGAAATATCTTAGACAGTAACCCAGTTTGGCGACGTATAGGTTGATAGAAAAACAAATGTATTTACCATATGCATTTGAACAATGGAAAACACAATGTAAAACAATGCATGTGATGTCTATAAATATACGGTTATGAGTTAGCTGACATGGAAGCCGAAAAAGGCCACCATGGAGTCATCATTTTATCGCAGTTCGCTCGACGATGGCACGAATGTTGGAACGATAGGACGATGGAGTGATGCCGCGAAGCGAGGGCAACATGGCACCAAACGATGGAAAAGAGGCTTAGCGCGTCATCACTTCGTATCTTCGTGTCAGCGCTTCGTACCATGTCTGGCGATAATACGATGTAACGAAGGTACCATGCTACGATGGTGACCTTTTTCTGACTTCCACAATTTTAACTGTTGCTTTTTTCACACGTGAATATGACTTTTCCAATTGTGTGGTTTGAGGAGTACTTTCCGCTTAAAATTACAGTCCGATCACAGGGTCAGCACACTGATCAAAACCCGTTTGGTTGTTGATAATTTCAATTATCAATCAATTATTGTTTCAATTGTCATAGAAAACAAAATACATAAAACTGAAAAGTAAACTTCATGTTTATTTGATTGTTCCATACTGAAGAATTTTTCACTTATATGAACGAATGAGTTTTTAGGGTGAAGTAAACTTGAGCGCTGGACTGGTACAACATGTAACAACAAAAACCCCTTAAACTGTGAAAGTGAGTGAGGGAGTGTGAATTTAGTAGTGTGTACCTCCGAGGACAGCAAACTTCCATCGAACTCCATTAAATTCCTTCTGGTGTCTTATGTTACCTAACATCTACATGAAATGAAATTACTGCTTGCTTATTTCCTCACAAAATGTCGAAGGTAGAAACACGAAGTAAAAATACCTTTTAGAGCGTTGGATATCAATGGTGACCCTTTAAACCATGGTAGGAAGATTTAATAAAGAGGCTGATGCTGAGCTAAATGGCGAAGCTTTGTAACTTGTACGTGTTTGAGGTATTTTAGTAAACATTAGCGATTGTTGATGTATAATGTGCACAAAAACCGCATTCATCATTGACTTTGAGCTCCGGTGTCATATCGGATTTATATGGCCATTACAATTATTAATGGCGACACAGGGTGACAATTAATAACTTATCTAATTATGAACAAGAAATATATCTGGACACTGATCGTTTATCTTAATGTTCCTGACACTTAATCTTATTAACATGGTACATATTGATTGTGTCATTACAAGTAAAGATTAATTAGGGATGAATTAACCAAAAACATAACCTTGTCTCTTTCTGTTACACTTATAAAAGTACAGATATAAAACGATTTGAAACTTATGACAATGTGATAATATAGGGAATACTCAAATTATTGGAACCAAACTACATCCAATTGTCCAGTAACATCCCCATATCACGATTGTCTTTAAATCGTTTAGGCTGAAAATGTAGTTACCATATTTATTATGGTAGTATACAGCATAACCACGCCTCATGTTACCCAGTAACCTGGTAACACTTATGACAGAAGCAGTCAGCAGTTTTTCTGTAATGCAGCAAAGACAGTCGATATTAAGCTAGGCATAACTCCTAATTTAAATTAGTGTTGTAAAGTTGAATACAAATATAGGTATCTCATTCGCGCTTTGATTGCAGTTGTTAATAAAAGGTGTAGTAGACACGATTGCTGAAACGGGCCTTAATCCCAGCGGAATTAGACACAACTAGGACAACAATGACGGAGATCAACAGAGATGTTTTACTGACGATTCGGGATATGGCACAAGCACAGGTGATTTCAGTCACCATTTTATTTCTAAGTTATGTACATTTTTGATGCTGCAATTGCTTGAAGTTTCAACCTGTATTAAAAGTGTTGTCGTGTACATATAAAAATATAAGTGAATAAGCAAATGTTTGCAGGTGCGCAACTGTTTCTGTGCGCTTTCCTACAAAACCGGTTTGGTCGTTCGCCCCGAAATTCGGACGACCGAGTTCAAATTCAAGCCATATAGAAAGTTCTTTGCAGTTTTGGGAGTTTCACTTAGGGTATGATGGTTAACTGAACCAGTACTGTAAGAGGGCTGTAAAACTGGTTTTTTTTTTTAAAATTTTCCCACTGGGATGCTAGTTTTAGAAAAGTGTGACAGAGAAGGGAAATTTTCGAGATTTACCTGCCTCCATTACTTTCTCGAGGTCTTCGTGGGTTGAAGATCTCCTGCTTTCCACCACTAGGTCATGCAAATTTAGAACGCTGTGTATGCATGTAAAAACTCACATGACAAGAGAGAAAGTTTGTCAGTAACTGTATTCTGGACACGCCATCCGGTTTTTTCGCCAATTTTCTACATTTTCAAACTTGTATTGTACAAGTATATAGCATACTATTTAAATTAAGAAAAAAATGTTCCACACATTTATCATACCCATCTTAATTTGTTCTTAGAGATCATTTAGGGTTAAAACTTTCAAAATTTTTAAAGTTTTGGAAACCGATATTATTTTGTTACTATCTTAAAAAAACTAGCAAAGATATTCAAAACATTTGTGTGACAGTGTTTTCACTTGGTATTTGGCTATATATATGACAGATATCAAAGCTTTATGTTGAAAAATAATTTTCTTGGACGGCAGCAATACTGACGATGGCAGGAACCTAAAGACCAGATACCAGGGTCTGATTACCATTCCTGGTTCTACCGGCTTAAGTAACGTTCCCCTTCTCTGGTTTAGACATCCGGTTTCCTTACATGTCATATACTCTGAAGGAAATCGAACTCTGTTATGTGTTCTTAAATCCAAAGTGTTCCAGTAACTATGCTAGAAGAGCGCAGATAGCTTTAGTAGGTGGGAATCTCCTTTACAAAAGATGTACAACAGGGGGGATTAACCATATGTAAGCGCAAAATTTAAAAGCAGACGTATACGCAAAAACAGGGATCTTGTAAGTTAAAGTGACAGACAGCGCATGTTCAAAGTTATGTTTGCCAAAAATGTTGGACAAAATTATGTTTATTTCGGCAAAGTATTTTTTCTAACAGCCACTAGGACAGTGGAAATGGACGTTTGACCCGCGCTACGTTGTCTGGCATGAAACGCAGCCATTCTGTGTGAGCTGTGACGTAATCAAGAATCAAAAAATTTACTCACGCCAAAACACAATGGTCTGGAAATAATTTGCCAGCTGATACATGTATCTCCTAGCCCTCTGATTGGTTAATCTCTCATAAACTTAAAAGTATGGGCGCCTCCAGATCGGTAGCAACATGCTCCATACTTCAAATGAAGATAATTCAGGAACGAATTCATATAAATTCAAAAAGATTTTTTCATTCAAGAGAGTATTTGCCAATCTTTTTAGTGAATAAAGCATAAGTTATAAGCTGTCTTTTACTCTAAGGAAAGTTCTAAGAGGCAATAAAATTACGGCTTTCGTAGCAATGTTTGGGGAAGAAATCTGATCGTACATTGTAATCAGGGCTAACGTGTGAAGCACAGACCAACCACCTATATATTCAATGTTTGAGCTCTGAGCTGTTTTAGGCTTCAGGTTACTTATCTATTGATTTATTGATAACAGAAATTTTCATCTGTGAAGAAAACCGGAGTGCTAGGCGTAAATCACCGGCCTTTGCCACCTTTCCCTCTTCTGACATAACGATATGAAAACCACATTATTATAAAGCTTTATTTTGTATAAAAAAAATAATAGGTAGTAAAACTCCACAATTGTATTTCCAAATTCGGAACTTTGGTCAGAATTGTATATAACACACATGTAAGTAATATATATTTGTGTGTTCTTTATGAATGCCCAGGAAGTATGTTGTTCCGCACTCATAGACAGGACTGACTTAAAAAGAGCAATCAATCCTGGGGTGAATGAGAGTGATCGTCGAGTGTTGAGGGCAGCTATGACTTTGCCAAACGATCACCCCGATTGTGTGCTGGAAAGAGATGTCGGTGAGGACACTGACTACGTCTTCCACAGTGGCAGCCAGGTCAACCAGTTCCTGGTGTACTTTAACAAGCACAACGAGTTCATCAAATGGTGTCCTGAATCCAGTTGGCGATGAAAATTCAGCAACGGTTTCCAGCAAATTTCGGGAGGGTTGAAAAGGCTGGGTGCCATTGAAGGGTACATTACCGGTTTCACCTCAGATGACATTTCAGATCAAATTGCAGATGATAGTGCAACTGAGAGTTCGGATGAAGGTAGAAATGAAAGTGCAAATGAGAGTTCAGATGAAGGTAGAGATGAAAGTGCAAATGTGAGTTCGGATGAAGGTACAGATGAAAGTGTAGATGAAATTGCAGATGAAATTGCAAATCAAACTGCGGATCAAATGGCACAGGAAATGCGACGTCACATGCCACATCAACTTGAACATCACCGGCTGCGAAGGCGCATGGGATAGGGCGTCTGCATCGGAATCAGTAGATCCGGGATTCAGTCCAGAATCGAGTCATGCTTCTGATTTGAACATTGGTATTACCTCTTCTGGAGCTCAACACAAGAAGAAAATGACATTTGTTGTTAGCCCTTGTGTCAGTAAACTGTGATTGGGCGAGGCGTCGTGTCTAGTGTCTTTGGGATGACGTTCCAATGAGGTTGCACTACATGTATATATATATATATATATATATATATATGTCGGCATTGAGTCTTCTTGTAGCAGAAATAATGTTAAGCGATGCTAAAACCCAGTGAAAAAGAGAAAAATATCATGCACTTTGCACGTCCAGAGAAACAAGAGGTGATAACGTATATTGCACGTGCCAGTTTATTATGTGAAGGTAACACCTACTAACCGAGAGTACAAGCAATGTGTGAAATGCGCAGTTCGCCAGAGGGTTGCCAGTAACTCGGGGACCTTTGTCACCGGCTGTTACACGCAATCTTATCGCAGTGTACTTGCAACATGTGTGAAAGTTACTCCCCGGTACTCGTAGTTCAAAATGTTTACCGCTAGATATCGTTACTATGCCTAGATGTCGCTGCTATGACTAGATGGCGTTGCGTTTCACGCAAAGACCTCTCATACCACTGATCATGAAATTTTTGGGGATGTTAAATTCATTTGTAACAAGAGCCTATGAAAAAACAAAGAAAACAAAACAAAATGTCGAATTTATAAGGATGTTCCCTGTCATCAAACGTTTGCCACCTTCATTGACAACATTGTCCATAGATGTAAAACATATTTAAAAATAAATTAAGTGTTGTGTCATTTACTAATAGCGAGTAATAGATGTGCTTTAAGCTCTTGTTTATATATTCCAGCAACCGGATATGAGTTTGGCACCGAAGCAGTTTTAAATTGTAGGCTTACTCCTGACTACAGTGTTAGACCTAACCTACAAATTTTTCTCTTTGATATGCCAGAGTACATCAACTCATTATAGATGTCTAATGCATATGACAAATTTGGCGCAGCAAGCAGTTCTGAAGTTAAGATTATATAAGTTAGTGATGTTGAGCCCAAGTCTGAATCAAACTCATTCTATCGTTTTCGAAACTCAAATCAGTGTCAACAGCCACAGCATGTACCAAGAACATCCCCGAACCTGAGCAATTTTGCCCACCCTTTCACGATTCTCCTGTTGGGAAGCATCGCTCTTCAAGGTCAATGGACTGTGCTGTGTCATGTCATTTGGTTTCAGACCTGCTGCCAATGAGACCCTAAATCCGTCACGTCTCTTAGAAGTGCTGACCGACCAGAAACATTTCTAGTACAAATCTCAATCTGTTGTGGTGGTCGAAATTTTGGCTGGCCTTCTCTCAGTTACTTAGGGCATTTGAGTGTGTCGGCTTGACAACATTGATGAGGAATTTTTACCAATGTCTATGAAGGCATCCAAGTTTCGAACTAAAACCCACTAAAACATACCAAACAGCGTTCTAATGTATACAGTTTACAGCATAGAGAGTAAAACCAGAGTAGCCATGACAGTGTGATACTAACATGTGACTTGTGAAATCTGGCCTCTTGTCAGTTTACACCAGTTAAGGTTTTATTCTTATTAAGTAAAAAGAAAAATGAAAAGACCTTAATTGCAAGTTTTTGACATCACTGTATGGTCTAGAATTACACAAGATGCTGTATTCTGTATTCACATCACATTTAATAAACAGTCACTCCACATTTTATATGCATTTGAGTAAAGGTAAAAGGAAGCGCCAGTCCTGAATTTAAGGCTCGTTTTGTTCAGGAATAAGAATTTTAAACACTTTCTCGCTTCAGATATCTGAGACCTCTGACGTCGGAGCCAAGGCTTTTGGCTGTGTTGATATGTTAAACTGAATGCTGACAATGTAGGCCTACACAGTAACATATCAACTAAATGTAAGTGTGAAACGACAAGAGCGCAATAATGAAATAATAATTACATAAATGTGTCCATGTATCATATATTACCAGAATTTTGAATTTCTCTCCGTTGCGATCAACATATGTATTAACGTATTAACAGCTATGTGTTATATCAACACCGATGTTACTGTTAGCAAGTGAACTATTAACACATTTTATAGGGTGTGTTATTTTGGTTATTAACACTTGAACACATTATTGACGATGTGTTTATCTGTTTGCAGAGGTAGATTTTGAAATAAAATCCACGTCTGATATATGATACAGGATAGATTTGCAATAGTTCTAGTTTTACATCTAGGTCTAATATTTTTTTACACTTACATTTAGTTGATATTTTACTGTGTAGGCCTACATTGTCAGCATTTATTTTAACACATTAACGTGTTAGTAAAGTGTTACAGATATATGTTAATATAATAACACTATCATTATATAAGTGTGGACGGAGTGTCCAGAATCTCATAATTGTGTCTAATTCCACTTAACCTGGGGCTGAATGTGGGCCACTTAACACAGGGCTGCATGCGAACAACATTTTCATCATGTTGAGTCGGATCGCCACGTTGTATATTTAACCAGTTGCTATCCAAACACTACTGAGACACGTATTTGATTGTCGAATCCATATATACTAGACTAGTACACAATTTGTGTACTGATTTCATTCTTCCGCCGGATATTCATTGCGTCTTATGGTCAACACTGAAAACCGCTGACGGCTTCTCTTTGCATGAATCTGTCATCTTTTATTTTACATACTTTCTTAGTTCTTTGGTGGTTGGTCTTATTGTTGTTCTGGACGGTGATCTAAAGATTACTGACCCGAATCGCCCATTTTGTGTAACGGTTATTATACAAATGTCTGTTTTGAAGCCTTGGTTCCGAGAGCAGCAGAAAGTGTCGATTTTGTTACCAAAGCAGACTGTCGTATTTAAATGGGTCATTTTAATGCCTATTTACATATGAACATATCTTTTTCAGCATGAAATTGGACTAATGTACCCAACATGAGACCTTGGACAGAATATAATAGCATTTGAGAGCAGCGTACAAACAAAAAAAAAAAAATAAATAAAGATTCTGATTACAAAACCATTTCTTCCCCGGTATGGATCAAACGATTAAAAGAAAAGACAAACATCATACAAAATCCATATATGTTTCGATAAAAATCACAGTTGAAGTTAACAAAATTGTCACCTTTCATTTTTGTGATATTGGATAACCGAGATATCGCGTTTCAAGGTAAGCAAAAACGCCAAAGTAAGGGCCGGCCATGTTATCAGTTTTAACCAATCAAGGGCGAGATATTTCTACCACTCCAGAAGACATCTGTTTCCGCTGCGGCGTCACCCGTTCCTAATTCACCATTTTGCCATGTAGAAGTAGTGGTAAATAACATGTTGTACTTCTGATTACGATACAATTCTGCTATACTTCAAAGCCATTATAAACGAGAAAGTAGTTATGGTTGGGGTTGTTCTCCTAAGGCCTCCACCAGGAATCCACAATGCCTGGCAGTCGGTTGTAACGATAAGGGGAGGTGGGGGAGGGCATACTTCGCACGACGAAGGAGTGTCGCCTGTCTGACACTGAAGAGCGTAGTTGATACGACATTGTCTTCCTAGTTTCTCTAAAATGGCCTATCCTATGGTCCCTAGAGTTCCAGATTAAATTGTGATTTATACACTAACCAAGCCAGTCATGAAAAACTACTATGCCGGTGTAGGTCTGTAAGACTACCTCTTCTCTCCTTTTCCAGGGACCACACTTGTCTTAAATCTGCAGCCGAATCTGCTAGCTGCGAGCCTATGGCTACAAAGGTCAGGTTCCATTGAAAAGGTTGAGAGCAGCCCTTGAGCCATTTGAAAGGTGTATATTGACATAAATCACTTTTCCTTGGAACTGATCTACGGATCGTTACGAGAAACGTAACTGTCATGATGACACAGATAGGTCGCCATGGTAGTTATGTTTCGCGTAGTCATCGTAAAACTGAACCCTCGGTGTTGTTGCTAACACTAAGAAACTGTGGCTGTCCGAACATTAAAATCGACTATTTGTGCTTCCATAACGACATGTTTGATGTTGTCAGCGTTTTGTGTTTGTAGCTAAATTCTAGTGATATCATATAAATCTGTGATATTTGAGGGCATTTATGGATCCAGGCAGGTCTACCACTTTGACTGTTAATGTCAATTAATGCATTAGATGCAGTTTTTCAAATTTATTTCACCGATTTTGTTGCGATGAGTATTTCACAATATGTGAGAACTTCCCGTGATTAGGAGGCTGCAACACGTACGGTTTAATGAAAATGGTCTGCTGACATGACAAGTTGTTTTTGAACATGATTTCGAACATGAGCGCACGCGCTATAGAAGTTTACGTATTGCGCAAACTCAGGTGTAACCTGATGACTGGTATATAGGTTCTCGCGAACACAAGACAAACGCACTGGTGTGAAAACAGTATAGGTTTTTCACCGTAGAGAACTAGTCGTGTACGCAGGATATGCAATGTAGCTAAAACCGTAATCACTACAGGATACAGGAAATGTAAGACTGGAATTGTTTGACCATAATCGGTGTATGTTGTCTAGTTTAATAAACTTATTGAAACATTTAGATGCTAAACATGTATGTTCATATTAACATCGTCATCATGTTAACGTAGACAATTTTGTAGAGTTTAGGATGATATAATCATGAAAATCCTTTATGTTTTACCATAAGTAGAGAGGATTACCAATTCGAGTTGAAAATAAGACACCCCGCTCAACCCTTTTAACTTCAAATCATCGCGAATGTGTGTGGCCCTAACTGAATGGTTGTTGTTTTCTCACCCGTTAGGTGGCTCACCTGAAGATAGAAGAGTCAAAGGGCAAACTACTGCCGCTCGAGCTGAAGTTGGCAGATCTGTGTGATGCCTACGGCGGAAACTCTGGGCCGTTGGAATCCAAGGATGACATTAGGGTAGGTGCCTTTAAATCTTCCACATAAAACAATCACGAACAAAGAGTAAAACTTCACCAGTTTATTGTTTTCATGTAATTTCGACGTATCAGCGAACGATGATTTTTGTTCATTATAAATATGTAGTAGGTGGTCAAATATAGCGAAGGGACGACGGCGAGTGGTACCGCCTCGGTACCGGCCTGGTGGTGAGAACGTTCTTTTCGAGGTCGGGAAATCCGGGAACAATCCCTGGTCGGGTCGAAGACTTTAAAAGTGGAACTTATTGCTGCCTCGCTACGTGCTCAGCAATTAAGGGTAAGAGCAAGCAAACAGGACTGGTAGGTACGGTGTCAGTATAATGTGACTGGGGTGTCATGACTGGTGTCTTCGGAATGATGCTCCATTCACGGCAGCACTTTTTTGACATGAAGTCGCCCTGCCACAAGAAGGCACAATATCTATTCTAAGGGTTCTTTGTCGTCATATGACTGAAAAATTGTTAAGCACGACGTAAAACCTGAACATACATTTATACATACATACATACTTGCATAAGGCGAGTTGTGAAGATGTTTGTCTTTCAATGGCTGGCAAACAAAAAGACAGAAACAAAATAAATTTTATATGATAACATTATCCGCAACATTGAATAGTGTGTAACTGTGTTTAACAGAAAAAATGGATGACAACCGCAGGTTATTGGGCGATTCGTCCTCTGAAACCGGAAATGATTGACTCCGCAGCTGCAGATGTCATTGTTCTCTTTGCTGTATATGACAACCTCCGAAGGTAAAGCTCTGACAAAACAAGAATACATCCAGTGTCTGTTAACGGTTAAGACTTTTTTTTTTTATTTTTGAATTAATTTTAAACTAAGTACTAGATTTTATTTTGCACACTGCACAAATCAAAACGTCAGCATAACAGGAAATATAAGCGGGTCAGTTTGACGCCATATTCATCCTGAAAATTTTTGATTTGGTCATATTAGTACATCGTTCACTCTTGGCTGATGATCAGCACGACGGAGGTATATGGCTGAAGTTCTGGTCAGATCAGTATCAGTACATATACTGTCATTGAAAGTCTGCAGATAGATGCCTGGCGTGTTTTAAAACACATCTTTAGACAAACGGGTTAGACAACGTTTGCCATGTTTTGAACAAAGATCACTTGAGTCATACCACTTCAAGCAAAGACGTGGGGCTCTGTGGCTCAGCCGGATAGCGCGCCAGCGGAGCGTAATGACTTGAAGCCTCCTACCAATGCGGTCGTTGCGAGTTCAAGTCGAGGTCATGCTGGCTTTGTCTCCGGCCATACGTGGGAGGGTCTGCCAGCAACCTGCGGGTGGTAGAGGGTTTCCCTCGGGCTCTGCCCGGTTTCCTCCTACCATAACGCTGGTCGTATAAGTGAAATATGCTTGAGTACGGCGTAAAACACCAATCAAATAAATAAATAAATCCAACGAAGAAGTGTTTTCAAAAGTGTCATGCACCTATTTGCAGACTTGAATAGCAGCCGAAGGGTCACAACCCCGGACTCTGTACGAAAGCCATCCAATGAGGCAGTACATATATAAGTACGACAGTTTTTATAAAGACTTTCTAGCAAAACAGGCTGTGTTCTAGATGGTTTTGAAACCCGACAAACCAATCTCACAAAGATTTTACGATGATAAATAAATGATTGCTGTCCACACCCTCCTGCACGAAAAAGGGTTGTATAAAAAGTTTCAGGAGTCCGTGGACGTGGAAATCGTGGTGCAAACGGACTCGGCTGTGTCGGAGCGAAAACGCGCGTTCCTGACCAGCACTGTGGATGCTATCCTGAAGGAGATAGCCGACAAGTGCGAGCGAGGCGGGTGCCAGCGTCTGGAGGATCTGAACGAAAACGAGGTTCGCGCCATGGAATTATGCTGGCCTGACCAGATCATCCAATCATCTACCACGTTCAAGAAGATACGGATGGAAAAATATGTAGATGACATTGAGCGAAAGATTGCGGAGGATCCGATGGCGTGCGAAGTGTCCGGTGCTGTTTACGGTAAACTGAAAGCCAACGAAGGCCTGTACAACGGCAGCGAGCTGGGCCGCAGAATAATTACACTGTTAAGGAGGATCGGTGTATTACAGACGGAACAACTGAAGAATTAGTACAGGGCGGATACTCCGCTGGCGTATATCCGTGGCAGCGACTTGGGGCCCATCAGGAAAATCCGGATTGACGAGGAGGAGAACTCCAATCTGAGGGCGTTGTGCTGCCGGTTAGTTTTTCGGGACCTTGAGGAGCTGAAAAAGCAATACCAGGAAGACCCCAGAGCCGTGGAAATCCCAAAGGGTCAGTATTATAAAATCCGGTTTCTGGCCACGAGAAGCAGATATTGTTCACAAGAGCTGAAGCATCTGAGTAAAGAGCTGTGGACCTCATTTGTGCAAAAACACGGCAAAGACCACAAGTACTAAACGTGTGTGGACCTCATTTGTGAAGCGCAGCAGCAAAGAGCACAAGTATTCAACACTTGTGCACCCAATTTGTGGAGCCAAGCTTGAATTTGAAATGAACATGCTTAGACAGACCGCTCAAGGCTGTATCTGTTTTATAATGTTTTATAACGGAATTAAATGTTCACTTGCAGGCGAATATTTTTAAAGTGGGTATTCAGAGCTATTCCGGCGTTAAAATCCGTGTAATCAAGATTTTGTGACGCCAGAATAGTCCTGGTACATGGGATTCATAAAGCTGACCAAACCTCTGAATATATTAAGCCCTCCCAGAAAGAAAAAATGAGAGCATTTTACGCGGAATTTGCCAATGTCTGTCTGATATCTGTCTTGTTTGAACTTTTACCTTTCTGAGACATTAAAGTGTTGTTATCACAGCAATCGGTCGCTCTTTGATCTGTAGCGTACCAGGATCGAATCCGGACCCCGCTGTTTTGGATGCATGCAGCCTTATGTCCCTGGATTTTTTCAGCTATCTTGTCAAGAATTGTGGTATGCTCCGGTCTTCGCCAGCCATTGAATGCAAAATATTCTAGCGTGGCAACAAAAAGCAATCACATGAATGCAAACTGAGCAGGACTGTTTGAGAAGGGTCAGAATAATGAGCCATAACCCTTCAATGATGAGCCATTTCACTGTGATAATGGGCAATAGCCTCCTAATAAAGAGCTACAACCCTGTATTTTTATGAGCCACAACCGTGTAATAATGAGCCACAACCGTGTAATAATGAGCCACAACCCTGTAAAAGTGAGCAACAACCCTGTAATAATGAGCCATAATCCTGCAATTATGAGCCATTTCACTGTGATAATGAGCCATAGCCCCGTAATAAAGAGCCACAACCCTGTAATAATGAGCCACAACTCTGTAAAAGTGAGCAATAACCCTGTAATATTAAGGCACAACCCTGTAATAGTGAGCAACAATCCTGTAATAATGACGCTTTGTGAAGTTTTATTCTATCAAAAACTTGAATATATAAATGTATATGTTACCTGGATATTACTTTTAATTTACATACATTTTTCATACTATATGGTTTTGATCTTTTATTTTGCCTTTAAAAGTCATTGCTATATGGAGTATAAAATGCAAGGATCAATTTTGAAAAACAGTTTTCATACCGAATTTGGGGATTTTTTGTGTATTGATATCACTTTTTTTACGCAAGGTGCGTTTATGGCGTAATCGAGACTTGGTCGTAACCCTCCCAGCCGGCCTTGGTGACAATGGGCCGTGGGCGGCTTTAGTGAAATATTCTGGAGTACGGAGTAAGACATCTATTAGGTAAATAAATTAATGAATTAATGAATTAATATTTAATTATTTATTTGATTGGTGTTTTACGCCGTACTCAAGAATGCTTCACTTATACGACGGCGACCATCATTATGGTGGGAGGAAACCGGGCAGAGCTCTGGGGATACCCACAACCATAATAAATTAATAAATATATCAGACCCTTAACCAAATGTATGCGAGCTGCCAGTAAGTTTTTCAAGTTCACTTGAAGGATAAATATGATGCTGATAACGATTGATAAAGACAATTAAGTGAGATGAAAATTAAAGAAAATCAGATGGCTTCTGTGGGAATCAAGTTATTTCTAATAACCAGGAAACGAAAGCACTTTGCCATATATCTTATGATTTCAGTACATGTATTCAACTGGTTGTCCTGGGCCATTTATATTGACACAAAATAACTCGTGGAAAAGTCATTATTTGTCGTAAAACTGAAGGAGTGTATTTATTTTTTTATTTCTTTAATTAGTGTTTTACGCCGTGCTCAAGAATATTTCACTGATACGACGGCGGCCAGCATTATGGTGGGAGGAAACAGGGCAGGAAACCCTCGACCCTCCCACGTACGGTCGGATTTAAACACCGAGCAACTGCAGTGGTGAGGGGCTTCCGCTGCCCTAGCGCCACGGAGGCCCCCTGAGGGAGTTTACCTTGATGTAAAGTCATTATCTATCGCCAATCTGAGAGAGTGTAACTTGCTGTAAAGTCATTATCTCTCACCAGTTCGAGGGAATGTAACTTGTAAAGTCATTATCTGTCACCAAACTGAGAAAGTGTAACTTTGCTGTCGTCATTATCGGTCACCATTCTGAAGGAATGTAAATTGCTGTCAAGATATTATCAGTCACCAGTCTGAGGAAGTGGAACGTGGTGTCAAATCATTATAGGTCACCACTCTGCGGGAGTGTAATTTGCTTTCAAGTCATTGTCGGTCACCAGTCTGAAGCAGTAAAACTTGCTGTCCAGTCATTATCTGTCACAATTCTGAGGGAAAGTTGCTTGCAGTCAAGACATTATCAGTCACCAGTCTGAGTGAGTGGAACTTGGTGGCAAGTCATTATAGGTCACCAATCTGATGGAGTGTATTAACTTACTGTCAACTCATTATAAGTCACCAGTCTGAGTGAGTGTAATTTGCTTTCAAATCATTATCGGTCACCAGTCTGAGGCTGTGTAACTTGTTGTCAAGACATTATCAGTCATCAGTCTGCGGGAATGTAAGTTGGTGTAAAGTCATTATCTGTCACGAATGTGAGGTAATGTAACTTGCTGTCCGCTCATTATCGGTCACCAGTCTGAGGGACTGTAACTTACTGTCAAATCATTATCGGTCACCATTCTGAGGGAATGCTTTCCAGTCATTATCGGTCACCAAGCTGAAAAGGTGTAACTTGGTGTAAAGACATTATCTGTCACAAAACCGAGGGAGTGTAAATTGCAGTAAAGTCATTTGTTACCAAACTGCGGGAGTGTGACTTGTTGTCATGTCGGTATTTTTCAGCATGCTGAGGGAAAGTATGTTCTTGCCACTTGGCTTCTTTACATTGACTCTTGAAGCAATGAGTTCCTGGTGTCGAACACTAGCTGATGTTTAACATTATGAATTACAAAGGGTATTCTGGCTGCATTCTTTTTGTGGTAACATGAACGCCGAATGTATTCACGAGTAGAGCTTGTGGTGTTATATGTTACGGAGTAAAGGCAGTTAGACATGTAATAGTAAATATGAGATGAATACGGGTGACAAATAAATAGAAACGGACTATGTGATAAGGTAGTTAGGCCCTACTTCAGCTTCCTTTCCTTGAGTGATGACTGAATAACAAAACTAAACAAGCAAAATACATTTGTTACATACTCGCACAAACTGGCACAGTTTACATGAGTAATATTTCACGCGTAGATACTTTCAGAGTATTGCAGTACTTGGAAGGAAACTTAACAAGGTTAGCATAAATCATCAGTATTACTTACTTAAAACCCCTTGAACAGATTCTATTTCACTAAATGTCATGTCCCAGACTTTTTATAACATAGGACCTAAAGAAAGAAAGGATACCAGGAAGCCGGACTTGTGATATACTCCGATACCCCTTAATTGTTATGTTGCTGAAGTGGTGTATTGGGTGGTGGTGGGTGGTGGTGAGTGGCGATGGGTGTGGGTGGGTGTTAGTGGGTGTGGCTGGGTGCTGGAGATCGTATCTGTGTGGCTTAAATCCATCTCCACAGACAGCCCATTACGTCAGCAGTGAGGAGCCGTACTTCTGTAGTGGGGGCCTGTCATGATTCGCAACTGGTGTAATATTACATGTCAAAGGTGCTCTCAACTACATGTTAGAGCTACGTGGCAGTGCACTGAGGCTCTTATGATGAAGTGCTGAGGTTCCTAAACCCATTCCGAAAGAAAAAATGATATATTGCTGCCAGTATATTAATACGATCTCGTTTCTAAGCAGATACATGTACATGCTGTATAAGAAACTCCCATTTTTTGCAAAAGACTCACTTATCTGGATTTCCCCAAACCCGCCGCAATTTTACTTTCGGCCTGCTTTTCTAGGTTTGATACCATCCATAGCTCCGGCGTGATCTGGTGTCCATCTACAGACATGTACGACCCTTGTTCCCCGACGTGATCGGGTGTCCATCTCAATACGACCCCTAATTCCACGGCGTGACCGGGTGTCCATGTAGATGCGACCCCTCTGCCCGGCATTATCGGTGTATACCTACGACCCTTAGCCCCGGCGTTATCGGATGTCCATGTAGATATGAGCCTTAGTCGTGGCGTTATTGGATGTCCATGTAGATATGAGCCTTAGTCGTGGCGTTATTGGATGTCCATGTAGATATGAGCCTTAGCCCCGGCGTTATCGGATGTCCATGTTCATACGAGACCTGCTCCTGATGTGATCGGAAGTCCATGTACATACGAGACCTGCTCCTGATGTGATCGGAAGTCCATGTACATACGAACCTTAGTCACGGAGTGATCGAAAACAGTGTTACTGTCTATAATTCGGATCTAAATTAATGTGCATACAGTTACCACTTTAAGCCTATCATATCTCTATTATTCGTTGTATATACTCTGACATATATCCTTATTTTCTCTGTATATTTTTGTCTATAACAAGGTCACAAAAAAGATTGTACAGCATGCATTTTTCAGTGTAAAGAACACTTTATGCTCCTATGAGGATGGCAACCCAGCCATTTTTATATGGCAGGACTATAAACAGTTCTGCCTACATGATACAAGGAAAGTGAATAGTGAAACTGAAAATAAAAGTTATTCATAGCTGTAGCCTACATGCACTTTAATCTCTTGTGTACAGATCATTTCTATTTAAGTAAGTGGACCTGAATTTTTCTCCAAGGTCTGCAGCGCGATAATCATCTGGTAACAAACACATGCCATAAATCGTTGCTAACCGCTCCGCTTGAATATGTTCAGTAAGCGTCAGGGCGCACATGTGCATGGATTATTTAGTTTACTTGCACTTGGCAGTCCATGTATGCTGTTTAGGTTATAAAAGTAGAAGGAATATACTCTTCTGATTTAATATGAATCCATGTATATATAAGGTTATTTCATTATTTAGCACAAAGTAAACCATGTAGTTACACATGTATCAATCTCCACATAATGGCAACAGAGGTGGAAATGCGACAGGTGCTCGGCTAGGCGAGGCAGTGAAGCAAGATCTGCTGTCAAGCCTATAGAAGCCAGGTTACAGAGCTTTCTACCTATTCAATATGTGAAGGTAAATAAAATGTGACATTGTAGGCGTTTGTCACTATAGATATCAGCTGTCGCTATGGATTGCAGGCACTAACATGAAGTGTGAATAGTGAGCAAAGCTACAGTATTTCAGGAACTGACATTTGTAAGCAAAACTGCTTCAGATCTGTCAGCGTTACCTGCTTACACTCTCGCGTCACTGGCGCAAAGGACAGCTGGAATTTCAGGCTAAGAAATATATAAATGTATATATCGCAATGCATAAATTAAACCACATATTCCATATAAAATCAACTCAGATCACGATTTTTTTGGTTTAGTTACAAGTTGTAGTGAAGCTTAATTAGAATATTTTTGCCATATGAGAACTTTTCAATGAGAACAAAATTCTTCTTCATTTATTCTTAATTTAATAAAGCTAAGTCTCTCTGTATACACCTGGCCAGTGCTTCGTAAGGTGAGGCCAAACCTTGCTTTGTAATCCAGGCCAAAGCTTCGTGAAACTTTAAGTTAAAGCTCGATATCACTGTTTTAAACTGGTCAGTACCCCAATGAAGCAATACGGTAAGGCTAAAATTCCCTTTATAACCTTTGTAAATCCCACCAGTGCTTCATAAGGTAAACGCTGTGAATTCTGCGTGCAGACAAAGGCGAAGATAGATCTCCCTTCGTAAACGTGGTCAGTGTTTCACGGAGTCACATGGTGAAGCTAAATCTGACTGTGTAGATAAGGTCAGAGTTTGATGAAGCAATATGGTAAAGGCTCATTTCTCTTTGTAACCTTCGTAAACCTCACCATGCTTCATGAAGCGACGAGACGAAGCTAAATCTCACTGTGTCAAGCCGGTCAATGCTTCCTATAGCCAAATGTGAAGCTAAATATCCTTTTGTAAACCCGGTCATAGTTTCATGAAACCAAAAAGTTCGTAGGCTAATCCTGAATGTTTTTAATTACATAGTTAACCAAGCTATGAGGAAACTTGGCATTGTAGTTGTAGAGAGAACAGACAGGGCTTATAGAAAAGTTAACGATTCCCGCCAAGGCCAAAAAAGTTGTGATTAATATCACTGACTAGATGTGGCCCATGCTACGTGATAAGAACAGAAAAGCATTTTCTGCGTACCAGACTTGTACTCAAGCCTAGTATAGATCATGCTATTTCCCCAGCTCAATCTGGTGATCTCGAACGTAACAAACCTGCGAAATTAACCCTACACAATCCATTAGCTATTACTTTCTACATCACACAGTGCCTAAGTGAATAGTGATTGAGTAATTATGGAGCATGGCGTTAAATAGCAACTTAATAAATCAAATAAATAAATCAAATGGGACTAAAGAAGGGACGTCTAGCTCACACCCATCATGAAATAACAGGACATTCGAACCTGAAATAGACGTACATTGTGTAGCCTATATTTCGGTCTGGCGTAACACACACTGATTTCTTCTGTTCAGGTTGTTATCCAACTGTACCTCTTAGCGTTTTATGTTGAGATATGCACACATCGGGCCCCCGCGTCCGGCTAGGTCCCCTGTGATTACAGAGTTGCCGTTACTAGCTTTCAGATACATGCGTATAGCCTACATGTTTACATAGTTTGTTGGGAATTAGTTGACGGAAACAGCCCTGTTTAAATTAAAATTATGTTGTGGAAAAAACAAAACCAAACATGTGGTTGCTATGGAAACAAACGTTGATCAAATTGTCGTTGGGGATTGTTGTTTTCATGCGCACGCTCCACTATAAGAACTGAAAGTGAAAGTAACGGGGTTTCCGAGGGAATTTTTGTCGATATCAGAGACGGCTCATATTTTGATCTATCGCTGTTGTCGGAAGAGACCGATACTGGTTTTCACTCCGTGAGTGTGGGCCCAGTGGTGGTCAGGCTTCAAACATAGGTCGAGGTAAGGAGTAGCTAAGACATACTGTATAAAACTAAATCGCGTTAGACATGTACATATGTGTAGGTTGCCAGGTAACACAAACTCAGTTTACCAAGGCAAGGCCTAAGTCCTGACGTTCTGGAATACATGTGTAAACGGTAGTTCATATGCTTGCCTTGTGGAGGTGGAGATGAACGGTAGGCCTAACTCATAGCCTACCATTAACAGCTCATCCGAGGCTTTGGAAGTGGATTGATCATGGGGTCCCCCCCCCCCCGGCCAAACCTTACTAAATCTCTCCAGGAGGCTTACGCTCACGTATACATGGAATGAATAATTTTGACTTAACACGACTTCCACACGTACGTTTCACGTTTCCGGCAGTGTGTGGTAGAATCCATACTCCTCCCCTCGTTTTACACTACTGCCTTTTCTGGTAAATTTTGTTTACAAGTCTTGAGCAACGCCACGATCGTGGCCATGAGGCAGCTGGGAACACTGTCTGAACTCGTGTTCCTGTTAACACTTAATACTCATCTGTAAACCTACATGTATGCATTCCCTTGTGCTCAAAGTACCATATGTAAAACATACTTGAAAGGGACGCCTAAGGTATTTTTATTGATTGCAAATAGTTCAGCGCAAATGGACTTGGTGGTGAGACTAATCAATCCTTTTAAAACAAGCCCAAGGCTATGTCGCACGGCGATCGAGATCTGAAGTGTGGCAGCGATGTACAACCAGCGTAGGAAGCGGGTGCACAACGGAAAGTTATGGACATTCAGAATATTCGAATTGGGAATCCCCTCGGGGGATTTCATGGGAAATCCCCAGGGGGGACTCCCGTATGGTTTACTCAATATTTCAGCTCTCGTCTCCCAATCCTCCACACAAGCTCATAACAACGCGCGGATCTACGTGTAGGCTGTATTAAGTGAGAAACTGGGTAGGTTAGGGCTCATTCATCTTTATTATATCAAGCCAGGCATTAGGTGTATTCCTACGCGTTTATCACTCCGTAGTTGGTTACACACCACAATTAATGCTTTCTAGTTCCTTTCTGTTTTAGAGATATTTATTTTTTGCTTCCCCGGGCTGCCTTTCTTCATTTTTTCTGGTGCTGGGTGGTATCATTTTGTAGGACAGACTTCAAAGTTTCATCCCAGGTATAAATTTGTGTGTTTTTCGGGAAATGGAGGCGGATGCACACAAAGCAAAAGTAGTTAGAAATCAGGGCACACTGATCTTTTACTGGGTGGGTTGACATCTGTCAGCTGTTTGTTACATCTGCGAAAAATTTCATCGGTCATGCCCTGTGCTCTAATTTGACTGGAGTTTTCTCCGGGGACAAGGGCTACGAGGGCCGGAGGTTTAGGGCTTGCAGATTTAGGGACAGTGTTGTGAGGCCAAACGATAATATGTAAGTAAATGGGAAATTAAATGTAGTGTGTTACCAGCTATAGGGAAGTGTCTGATTTAATCAAATATAGACGGGCTCATCCGATTAGCTGTTACTGGAAGGTACAGAATATATTATGATTATTATGGGACAGCTGTTGTAGTCATATCTAAGAATTTATGAAAGGCACTCAGAGAAATCTTTTGCTGAATAATTTATTCCTCTGTTCTACTATGCCTTTGACTTTTTAGGATTTGTTGATTTATTGATTTACTCATTGGAGCTTTACTCGTACTCAAGAAGACATCTTAGGTCTATACTATGGTGGCCAGCATTACGGTGACAGAAAATCAGACAGAGCCCATCGGAAACCCACAACCATTCGCAGACAGACTTTGCTTGCTATAGTATTTATTCATTTATTTATCTGAATAGTGTTTTACGCCGTACTGCAGAATATTTCACCTACAAGACGGCGGCCAGCATGCATATTTTGAGGAAACAGGGCAGAGTCCGGGGAAACCCAAGACCACAACCTCACGTAGCTGGCAGGCCTTCTCACCTATGACTGGAGAGGAACCCAGCATTAGCTGGATTTGGTGACCGCATTGGTGAGGGACCTGTGGGAAATTTGACTCCGTTAGCACGGAAATCCCTCGGCCACGGATTCCCTGCGATATTATGAGATTTCTAGAGCAAATCAATATTTTTGGCATTTTAGATGCTACGTTAGGCAGTATGCTTACGTTTAACTGCAGTGGATGTGCCAACACTGATGAGTGAAATATTTCAAATAAATTCCCGGAAGGCGCGCCAGCAACCTACGGATGATCGTGGGTTTCCCCCAGACTCTGCCGGTTTTCCCCCGGCCGCCGTCCTGTAAGTGAAATATCCTTGAGTACGCTGTAAAACACCAATGAAATAAATAAATAAGTTAATATTATATATTAATAAATATTACCCTCATAATGACATGAATTTTTTCTTTCTTCACAGAGCTTTTTTAAGCCATGGAGAATGCTGAAAGTAACCGGATATTTGAAGGCAGTAAGGTAAGATTTTCTCTTGATAAACTGTGCTAACAAGAGGTCGTCGTATTCAACCCGTTTATCCCATCACTTTCATTTTTAGAAGTTATGTGTTTCTATAAAGTGCATGTCACCACTGACCCCTATGGCGTTCATTATCTTCTTAGTGCATGAAATGTGACAAAGGTCATCTGTAAAAGCATGGGATGCGATAAAAGTTATCTGTAAAAGCGTGATGGGTGGTAAAGCTTATCCATAAAAGCATGAAATGGGATAAATGATATCTGTAAAAGCATGATATGTGATAAAAGTTACCCGTAAAGGCATGAGATGTGGTAAAAAAAAGTTTTGTATAAAAGCATGTCATATGAGGAGAACATAAAATGTGATAAAGGTTTTCCGTAAAGCCAGGATATGTCAATCTTATCCATAGAAGCATGAAATAGGATACATTTTATACATAAACGCATGGAATGTAATAAAATTATTTATTAAAGTATGAAATGTGATAAAGATACTCCATAAAAGCATGACAGGTGCTAAAGGTTATCCATAAAAGCATGAATTGTGATAAAAGTTATCCGTGTAGCTACTGGCGGCCCACCCAATCACCGGTTTCACTAAACAAACAAGACAAATTGTGCCCATCCCCCACATTCACAGGTTTCACCAGACAAACAAGACAAAGTGTGCCCAACCCCAGAGTCACCGGTTTTACCATATAAACAAGACAAAGTTGGGCCCAAATTAGAAGATGGAGTAAGATAAATATACGTAGTTATTTCACATTTGATGTGATAACACCGCGAGTCGGCGTTAATGTAGTTTAAGTCAAAAGTTAAATGTGATATCTTAAAAGTTAGCTTAGTTTTTTGCATATTATTCAGCACCGTGAATTCAATAATAAGTTTATTATGTATTGGAATAGTTGAATATTATGGTAAATTTGAAATGTTAAGGGTGATAATTTCAGTAATTTACAAAACTGAGTACCCTGGTGTTGTCCTTGTGTATTAGAATCAGTGCTAAAGTAAAACGTGATGTTGTTGATACATGTATCTCAGGACGGGCCCTGAGCTCAGGTTGTGCCCGTACACATGTATAAGCAAATTTCATGGTCGGGGGGGGGGGGGGGCATATTGATTACCGTAAATTACAAAATGAACTACGCAACATCTTGCCGAGTGTACTGGAAGCGGCAAGAACGTGGGTGTTACGGTTGGCACGACAAAGAGTGTTATCACTATAGAGCTTATACTTTGGACACATGTAACACACAGTAATACAACAATCTTCCGTCTTGTGCACATAAATTACCGCAAATTTCCAGCTTGACGACTTCTCTTCTGTGTATTAAAATCCATGTTACAGTAAATACTGTAGTATTGAGCTACAGTTTACCATTCGTATATCCCCTTTAGTTATGCCGTTAGACAGCGTTGGTACAAAATCTAATACTGTTCTCTTGTATCGTAGATTTCTCTTGCTCTGTTGCATGTATTTTACTGAATGAAACTGTGGCCAGCAAGTTAAAAGAATTGCATATGTATTCGTTAAGCTATGGACTGTTTCTGCGGCTAAAAGTGCGTGGTCACTGGAAAACTTAAGATTGCTTCAATGCAAAGCAGCACAAACTCTGTGATGGCTTGACCCGACACGAAAATATAAGCCGTGGCTATTTCAGGAGTCACTAAAGCAGTGTCCGAACAAAAGAAATACGTGTACCTACAGAATTGGGTCAAGATCTGAGATCTACTTCAGACCTGCAGATCTGTGGTCTTCCATATACTAACTCGAGCTTATATAATGTGTTCTACTCAGAGTGTCGAAGCCATGGGGTACAAAAACACGTTTCCATAAATGGTGATTTTATGGTGATTCTGATTTTATATCACCAAATTATTTGTCAATAATAATGACCATAACGTCACAACTAACACAAATGTACCTGGTGCATCGACAGCAAGCCAGACTTCGCCATTGAACAGCTTGGAAGTTATTAAGTTTGGGAAGGGCAGCCGTGTCTACCTTAGCAAGGAATACAAGTGCCTTGAAAATGACAGCTCGCGAACATCGAATGTTGTCCTCGTGGGTGTGTCAGTTGCTTTTGAGTTAATTACGACGTTGTGGTTTGTATTATTCCCGCATAGCGAAGTGATATGAATTCAGAATTTCAATAAAAATCATGAGCCGGTTCAGCTTTGACACTTCGAGGACATCACAGGCGACAAGCCGAGTTCAAGGCTCGTGTATGTAACGATTCAGAGGGGTTAGTGTGGAAGCCAAGCTGGAAAATGACCAACCGATCTCAAAATAATTGTGTTCTCATCATAGAATTCTGAACATAGCACAATTTCTGGCGTATTCCATAGTAATGTACGTGTGGTCTTTTTTTTTCAGCCTATAGATTGTTCACAGCGGATAGAAGAGAGTGATTTCCAAAGGAAGATCCAGAAAGGGGTGACGAAGAAAGATCGGCGTGTTCTAAGGGGAGGAATGACCCTGCTCGGGGAATACCCTACCTGGGTCTGGAGGAACGCCGTTGTCCGCTGTATAGGAGACAACATCGACTTCAGCTTCTACAGTGGAGACTGTACCAACCGATTTGTGGTGTGCTTTGATGGGCAGGACGAGGTGAATAAACAGTGCAACAACTCAGGCTGGGCGCTTTACCTGTACAAAGGAGGTCTGCACATCAGGGGAGAGATAAAACAGTTGGCTCCTCTCACTGCTCCAAACGTCTTGAAGGCAATCACGTTGCGGAGAAGTGGGCTTGACAATATATCAGACATTGTGGGTGAAATTAACTATCCACGACGAAAAGTCTTTACATCGTTTGCCAGCCGCATGGTGCTGCGTTAATAGAGAACAGTAATCATTGGTTTGGTTGGGTATATGTGTAGTCACCGTCATGTAATATTTAAATGGCCATCACTAAAATTCTCGATGAGATACATTGATTTTTCTAAACGACAGGAAAAAGTGTATTGGTTAACACATTTTGTTGCTTGATGTGAGCACTGCCTGGGCCCCATAGCGCATGCAAGCTTCACCTTACAGTTAACTGCAGAAAACTTCACAAAGAGCACGCATGGAATTCATTCAAGAGTCGAAGGTGCACACAAAGAACTGGTGGACGCAGAGAGATAACTTTGTTTCCTAAAGTGCATTGACTACATTACAACACTGCCTTCCCGTGGAGCTCGTGCGACACACGAGGGCTTTTTAGGCCTAGAATAATCACTTAAGGCCTTGCGCGGAACTAAAGTCAGTACTCATCAATAAAATCGCTGTAGTTGTCCATTGGAGTCAGGTTGTGCATAGTGATGGAGATTACATTCATGTATAAATGCTTTTAGTAATAGCAAAAAGGTTGAGACAGTTTTTATTGTTTGTGATATATCTTGTTGTTGACCAAGGCGACCTCCGCGTTGTTCGACACTTCTGCACAAAATTTGCTAGCTAGTGGTGGCAGTGATATAGAGCGAGCGTAGGGATGGGCGCATGCGGTGTGAGGAGCGTGTGACTCTCTCATGAAGGAAAATTAACAACGATGAAGAGAACAATGCTGAGTCCACGACTGAACAGGTTTAGTCCTATGAACCACCGTTGTCCGTTATTGGTTTTGGGTGATCTTATTAAGGGTTAAATCGGAGTATCATGAAGCTCTTTGGGCCAGTGATGCTGTTTTCCCCGCGGCTTTAAGCCATGGGGTTTTTCCGGCACCTGCATGACAAAGGTCACTTGTTTGCTCCGGGCACCCCGGGATCCTCCGCCCATAAACCTGACCTCTGTCATATGCGTGAAAAATTCTCGAGCACGCCAATAAACATGTCTCAAAAAATAAATAACTTTTAAAGGACTAACTTTTCATCAGAAAAATGAATCATTCCTCCTTCCTCATCCAGGTTCTCATTTTTTTTTACTTAACATTTAAGGTCATGTATCAAGAATGGTGTATGAATTTGGGACTATGACTGGTTCAGTATTTAAGGCGTTGCTCCCGCTGTGGAGGATTCGACATTTGCTGGTAAATTAATTGAACAAGAGAAATGCGCCACTGAATGGAAGTTCAGAAGTCAATTACATGTCAGTGTTAGACTTGATCTGCACTGACTTCACGGAAATTTTTATCTGAATATAATGTTTTCGAAAGGGCTAGCATTGCCGTCCTTTGCTAACCCGGAAAACAGTAAATTCTTCAAAATCTAGGCATTCTAGAAAATAAATAGTCTTTTGAAATGCAGCTGGTATTCTGCATTCCAAGGAAACCAACACTCAATGTCAGGGTCGAAACAGACTTTCGTATGCCAGTTGTTAAATTGGAAGACCTGTCAAAAATGAAGTTTCTGTGGGTGAGAAGAGAAAAGTGTATCTGAAAATACCTTCACTGAATTTTTTTAGATTTATTTTACCAAATTGAACACAGTCAGATGTGTTGATTGTATGATGGATTTTACGGAGCATATTGATGACGTGGTTCACCAGTGACGTCACAAACTTTGTAGGCTTTTTATATTTAGCTCTAAATAATGTTCTTGAGAAGTGTGAGAAGTACTCCTGTAATATTTGCCTGTGTGTTAAATAGGAAATCTGACATTAAATTTCTGCTGAAGAGCCAGAGAAAAGTCGACGTGACGTCACTGATGAACAACATTATCAATATCGTCCACAAAACCCATCTTCCAATCAAACATTTGACTTCATTTAATTCACTGGAAAAAAAAATCTAAAAAATTCAGCGAGATATTTCGAGATAATTTTTTAATGGTCTTTTCACTCAGCGTATCTTAATTTTCGTCTCGTCCTTGCATTTAACTATAAAGGAAATTCCAGGTAAATAAGTCTCGAAACCCGATTCCCGAAGAAAGTCCACCACATACAGATCCAAGAAAAATTCAAATGCTTTCCAGTCGATAACTTTCTTGCTTTAAATAACTACAATATTTATATTGTCCAGAAAGTTTCTTAACTTTCTTGCTTTAAATAATTACAATGTTTATGTTGTCCAGAAAGTTTCTTGAAAATTTCTTCGATGGGAGCGGACTTTCTATAATAACCTAGAAAGGGCTGTACACATACTGACGTAAATCTCCATGTGTAATGTCCCGTTAATCCGGTTTCACGTAACTTCTCAAGTTTTTTTCTGCTTAAGCAAAGTTGTTTTGCTCAGACACTCTGTGACTTAAGATTGTTTTCGAGAAACACTCCATGCTGAACATATCCCCCCTCCTCTCCCCCCCAAAATGCCTTAATTTACTGATCGTGGGAGGTTTGGTGAAGTCAGACCCAGGCTTGCTGTCTTTGAAAGCCAAACGTGGCTTTATTATACCTGGAATGACAGTATTGCTGCAAACAGCAGTTTTATCTGACTTTGTATACGGTAGAATTTTTATAGTTTTATATTTCACGTTCATTGAAGCTGTGTTTGCTCAGATTGCCTCCCCTTGTGTAGTGATTCTGTTTGGATGCTACTGTGAAGCATTATTCAATCTTATATGAAAATATGCCTGGAGACAATACCATTGCTTTTATTTAGAGCGAAAATGTGCACATTAAAATGTAGGCCAACTTGCAAATTTGACAGTGTTGTCCTTGTATGGGTTTACATGTGCATATGTTTTAGCGCATGGTATTGATGAATGTTGTTATTCTGCCGACAATATCCAGGGTTTGTCTTGTAACCATATCGAGCAAACATGATCATGCTTCGAATATTTAATATGGTGACTGATAGTTGGATTCATTTGAAGAATTGGACCCAAGTGGCAATGGTAAGCCGGTTTTTAATATAACTTTGCCCATGGTGTATATTTATGGATTGCTGTAGCAGAAATGAAGATATCATACTATTATTATTGAATTGTCTACTGCCTTGTTTGCAGTCTAATAAATAATCATGTCTGATTGTGTGTCATCCTTATACTGGCCATATGGTGCTGGTGTACGCTTCGTTTGATTGAGTTTTACTGGGAATGTCGGATGGAAGAACTGGTTTAAATCTGTGTTCTTGCGGTTGGAGAACCAACACGTAACCTGCAAATCGCTATCACATAGTTACACAATAACACGATCCACCCTTAAGTACATTGTATCGGGTTTGTCCCTTGGGTGGTAAAAAGGGCACCGTATAAGGGCCCCTGTTACACCACGTTATGTAATCACACACAAGTAATGTAATATCAACCGTGTAAGGTAAAATACAAATTTAGTATAATGAAATACCACCTCGTAAGGCACAAGCAGATATGCAAACGCCAGCGGCGATTGTCAGCCGAAGAAAAAGTAATGTTGATGTAATGGAAACTAGAAGAATGAAATAAATCTGTGGATTTGTAAGATATAATTCAAATTGTATTGCATTTTATCAATACAGAATTCTTCAGTCAAGAAAGGAGTACGCTAAACATGATTTAAGTTAGTTGAGGGATGGGTAAGCTAATCATGATTGACGTTACCTGAGGAATGAGTACGCCAATCATGACTGACGTTAGCTGAGGAATGAGTACACTAATCATGACTGACGTTAGCTTAGGGATGAGTACATTAATCATGATTGACGTTAGCTTAGGGATGAGTACATTAATCATGATTGGCGTTGGCTTAGGAATGAGTACATTAATCATGATTGACGTTGGCTTAGGAATGAGTTCACTAATCATGAGTGGCGTTAACTTGGAAATGTGTACACTAATCATAAATGACGTTAACCCAGGAATGAGTGCGTTAATCATGATTGGCAGCAATATATTTCAGCGGGCCAGCATTATGGTGAGATAAAACCGGAGAGAGCCGGGGAGGAGGGTGGGGGAGCTGACGATCGTCCACAGGGACGGCGTGAGCTGAGCTTGAATTCACAGGAACTCTTTGGTGAGAGGTATCTGGATGATTTCACTCCACTAGGGTGCTAACCCTCTCGGCCACAGGGGCCCCGCGTCAATAATTAGATAGGTATTTGTATTTCATAAGTTTTACCCTAAATAAGGAGCGATGATTGTTGAAATGTGTTGTAAACGTGTGTAATAACCGGTGTGAAGAGTTTCCCGCTGGAACCGTGCTACATATTTACATTGCCACTGCAATTGTCGCCGTGTTTGTGAATGTGGGGAGAAAATAGTCAAGACTCTTAAGGAACTGTTGTGCTTAATGGCAGTTAAGGGTTAAGCAGGGATTCAGAGCATCATTAACCGAAAAGACATCCTAACAAACCTTGAAGTGGGTGAAATTTAAGCGACATTATGCTGGCTGAGGCGGCGAACAATCTCATGCACGCTCGTACTCATTCACAACTTCCAAACTGTATGTATCATCCAAACTGTATGTATCATCCAAACTGTATGTATCATCCAAACTGTATGTATCATCTAGGCTCTATAATCTACAGATTGAGCAATGTCACAACTTGGTTTTAAAAATGTAAAGTTGGAGGGCGTACTACATGGCGTTTTGAACAAGTGGTGTGGTTTAGTAACATGACGCTCGTCTATTCACTGTATGCCGACACCTAATCGTCGTATACAGACAATATCATTCATTTGTTTACTTGATCGATGTTTTACACCGTACTCAAGAATGCTTCTCTTAGACGACGGAAGCCAGCATTATGCTAAGAGAAAACTGAGTGTAGCAAGAAATTACACCTCACCTAATGACTTATACCGATACATGGATATGACATCTCGCCTAATTACTGTATACAGACATCAGGTTATGACACCTCACCAACTCGCTGTATGTACACAGTAGGATATGACACCTCACCTATTCACCGTATACAGACATCAAGATATGACACCTCACTTACTGTATACAGACCTCAGGATATGACACCTTCCCTAATCGCTGTATACAGATATCAGGGCATAACATGTCACCTAACCACTCTATAGAGACGCCAGAATGTATTACCTCACATAATCACTATATACGGAAACGGGGACACGACACCAAACCCACAATATACCACTACACAACACTTCATATGTACAGACACCATGGCATGACACCTCACAGAACCACTGTATACAGACACCAGGACATGACCCCTCACAGAACCACTGTATACAGACAACAGGACATGACCCCTCACAGAAACACTGTATACAGACACCAGGACATGACAACTCACAGAACCACTGTATACAGACACCAGGACAGGACACCTAGTAAAACCACTGTATAATGCCACTACCCTGGAAGTACGAGTATTGGAGATTTACTCCTTTTATGTCGGGTAAGAACACAGATCAAACGCAGTTAGGAAACAAGTTATCTAGCACTACCAGAGTGGCACCAAAGGAAATGAAATTTTCCTGCCTTAGAACAAGTTGAATATAAACGGATCGCGGTTTGTCAGACAACTTTCATGTAGATTTTGTGCAGTAGATGAACAAAAGAACGAATGGCCTGAGAACAATGTCATGATCATGCGCCAGACAGGTGCTTTGCATGGGCCATCTCAAGTGGTTTCTCTTTCCTTTATGATACAGGGCTATCAGAACACAGCAATGTAGAACCAATTCTTTAGCTGATAAGGTCAGAGTATAACTAGGGCATATAGGCAAATACTGCTGGCCACAGATAAGGACTATAAATATTATGTGCTGTCAGTTGTGTGTTTTGTGCTTGATCTCAGTGCACAGTGATATTACAGCAAGGCTAGTATACGGTTCCTAGAGCTCCTCTGTTTGACTCTCTAATATATCATCGTTCCACATAAATTTCTTTTTTAGGTTTAGACATGTACATACACATATTTTGCGCATGCGCAAAAAATACTGTCTTATATTTAACGACTAAAGTTGTTTGGGTTGTATGTTTGTTTCAGGGCCCTAATTTTCATTTGTACATAGAGTGATTTTTTCGACCAAAATCAATCGCAGTTACCTCTTTAATATTTAAGAAATGTTGAAGAGGAAAGTATACAGAGTTATTCAAAATCTGTGTTTGTTGCCACCTTGCCCTGCTGGGTATTTTAGGCCTACTTTCAGCCCATCTGAATATATAAACCTCAACCCCCTGTACAATTTATCTTTAGTCCTCCAGAATATGTAAAGTCTGTCAATTCATCATTGGGCATTACTCAAACATCTAACGTCGGGATATAACAATTACACTATTATATGATATACAGTTATATGGTAAAAGATCTTGATTATACCATGTAGCACGTCAGGACGGCCACTGAGCTAAAGTTGTGTACACAGGTCTGCAGATATACATGCATGTGTCTATTTGTGAGTATACACACGCACCCACCTGTGAGCGTGTGCGCGTATTCGCGAGTTGGTTTGTATATGTATTCATGTAATTCCCCGAATTCCCTACAAAAAAGTAGGTTCCGAGAACAGACTGAAAGCCTGGTAGGTTTAATCTTGTTTGTCTCTTGCACAGTATGACAATTTTAAGAGCTTGCATAAGTTTCAGCCAGATCTACATGTAGGCGTAGAAAGAATACATTCACTCGACAAATACATGCACAATTATACCATACGTTTCATAAATACCTTTTCCTGGTTACTTATCCTAACACTGTATTTTACAGTGTGTCAGGTCCACAAAGAGACATTGGCTGTTTTCATGCGAATGAACTTAAGTAAACTGAACCAAACTTACAGACTGTTGTCGTCTCTTTACGCTATACATTTTACTTGGGTGAAGCTTCAAGCCGAATAATGTCCTTGTGACGGTGAAAGGACCTGGTGAATGGCTGTCCGGGCTGGCCGAACCGGGATGGCCGGACCGGGCTTCCCGGCAAACATAAACCTGTGACGGTGAAAAGACCTGGTGAATGGCTGACCGAGTTGGCCGGACCGGGCTTCCCGGCGAACATAAACCTGTGGAGGTGAAAGGACCTGGTGAATGGCTGACCGGGCTGGCCGGACTGGGCTTCCCAGCAAACATAAACCTGTGAATAAAGGTGCAATGGAAAGTAAGGGAAGTAAAATAAATCCACAGATAAATTTAATATACTTGAAAGTCTATTGCATTTTATCAATACTGACTTTGGTGACGCCAGTGTATGATTTACCTTAGTGGAGAAACGAATACACCAATTATTACCTTACTTATTACCTAAATGACAATCTATTAAAGTGAAATGACTTTGTACTATTGGTTTTGATTCACCTCAATACTGATATCTGTTTGTAGGCTTTGGGAAATCCCCAAGAAATATAACTCTGGCGATATGGCAGGGCATTTGCGTTGGTACCATGTTTATAAAAAAACTCCAGAGTGGTGCTCATTAGTTTTGTTCTCATGTTTGCAGGAGACATTGCCAAGTGTGAATGTATCTTCGAGCGACGAACATTGTACAGGATAAGACTGAATTTGACAAGTTGTAACCTGTTAGTTAAGGCGAAAAATGTGCTCCAGAAACATGAGCCGAAAATATGTGCCAGTTTGTATAAATATACCCTTGCGTCAATAGTTAGTCATTTATTTCATTGGTATTTTATGTCAAAGCCTCAGACGACAGTCAGTGACGTCTCTTGGTAGCCTTGGTTTCACGTGTCAAAAAGGGCACGAGGAGACACCCACACTGACAATAAATCCAAAATACCGCGTAAAAAATGGTCACTACGTGGTAAGAAGAAAATGATGACGATTATAGGCGATAATCCAAATAGCATTATCAAAAGTTATCCAGCTTTTGAGAATTTTCCAAAGTCACACCGTCCACACGTAGCCCTTTATTCGTATAGCTAAGTCCTGATAGGCAACTTTCAATATTCATGAGACTTTGAATTTGTTTCCGCACAAAGAAACGGGAGTTTCCTTCTCTACTCCGTAAAGACCAGTTACAAGAAGTTAGGGGATTGCAGGTAGGTGCCCCGACATAGTGGTAAGAGGCACTCAGTGCAATTATGAAACAACCCAGTAGTTACAATTGGGTTTTTAAATAGTGTTGATGGGATGTTTTAATTATCAAAAAACCTGCGAACGGTCGTGGGTTTCCGCCGAATTCTGCCCGGTTTCCTCCCAACATATTGTTGGCCGCCGTCGTCTAAGTTTAAGACATGATCTGTTGGTAATGTAAACCTCTAAAAAATTTCTTCCATAAAGTTTATATTTTAGACAAACGCACTATCAGAATTTGTATGTCCGAAATCATCTGTGTTATGGTGGGTGTATATTATTGTATTTTTGCAGTCGAGTTTTTTTTTTCTTTAACAGCAGATCTGACCCATACACCGATTTGATGCTCAAACAGTGCTATAAGAAGGTTGTTGTAGGTCATCTGACCACACTCAGTGTTGATGACGGGTGATACACCTCTTAGCGACACTTGTGGATAAAGAAACCGGGCGATACGCAACATAAAGATCCACGGGCAACAAAAAAGCCAGTATGTAGCGAGGGTTATTACTGTGCCATGCTAGGGTTTCCTGATCTGACCTGTTACCACCACCACACTTGTCGTATCACTGATTTGCTGGCTGTCATGATATGGCAATTACTTGTTGTCTATAGTTATTGCTGTTTTCTTCGGATTCAGTTTGTCTTCAATAAATTCTGTTGTCGTTTTAACTGAGAAAAGGGTTAGATTGCTGGGCCAGTTTCCTATTTCTTTTATATAACAGCTGGAGCCTAGAATATAGAATAATTACACTGTTATATGATATACAGTTATATGGTAAAATATCTTGATTACACCATATAGCACGTCAGGACGGCCTCTGAGCTAAAGTTGTGTACACACGTCTGTTTATATACATGCATGTGTCTATTTGTGAGTATGCACACGCACCCACCTGTGAGCGTGTGCGCGTATTCGCGAGTTGGTCTGTTTTTGTATTTTGACGCATTACCTTTATGCGTTAGTGGTCCTGTGGCGCATTGTACAGGACAAGACCGACAAGGCCAAATTCTAATCCTAAGGAGCAAAGGTAAGATCCCAATGTGTAAGCAACATATGTATACAAGGTGTAGTGGTTGACCTCAGGGTTTTAAAGTGGCGTATTTGTGAGTGCAGATATGTGCTCAACTGTTACATTTATTTGAGTGAAAACGGATTAAACAATTACTGCATTTCGCTACACTTATGTTATTATAAGATGTATGCAAAGACACTATTAAACAACTTAAACTAAACCCATAGAGTTTCTTCATTACTAAGAAATCTTACAAGGCGCAGATCACCAAGGAATTTCACGTATCACAAAGTATTTGTGTTCACGGTGTCTGAAGTTTTGGGCAGCTACACGATTTGTTTGACTTAGTGTACAATCTTAGTTTAGGGTTGTACAGGTCCTAGTTGAACAAGCAGACACGAAATATTAGGATATTCTAGGTGTGGAAGGTGCAGTCATTGTATACAGGAGATTAATACAAATAAACAACTAGGGGGAAATGACCACATAAGTGACCTCAAACAATATGGTCAGAAATAGTTATTTGTTCACAACCTGCCGAGTGAGTGACCTCAAACAGTATGGCCAGAAATAGAGCTATTTCTTCAAAACTTGCCTAGTACGTGACCTCAAGCAATATGGTCAAAAGGAGAGATATTTGTTCAAAACTTGCCTAGTACGTGACCTCAAGCAATATGGTCAAAAGGAGAGATATTTGTTCAAAACTTGCCTAGTACGTGACCTCAAGCAATATGGTCAAAAGGAGAGATATTTGTTCAAAACTTGCCTAGTTAGTGACCTCAACAATATAATGTTATCGTGACTGATCCCTGTCCAGATCCACAACAAGGAGCCGCCTACCGCCCGAGTATCGAAGAGTCCACGACTACTTGACGGTGTTATGTAACATGACATCAAACTGCAGCTCTTGCTCATGATTTTCTGAAAATAATGTCTAGGACAACTTCATCAATCTGAGCAACCTTGATAATCATTCTTGTTTAATCGGGACGAAACGGACGGAGTGCGTGCTGGCCTGGGTATCACCCGAAACAGCAAACTAACAAACAATCGGAAACAAGTAAATATGTACAGTATTATTCTCTTCTGAGTGAGACTCTGGTAGAATGTCTCCTTTTATCCCGGCACACCGATATCGCTCCGCACGTAACGTCTAGTATGGAATTCTTTGCTCTTATCACGATGAACCCAATTTCTATGCGTCTGCTGAACAAACTATACTAATTTTGGATCTTCCTGACTCATCTCTTATAAATACTCAACAACTTATTTTCCAATACTCAGGACACGCCGTAGTAATTTGAATCACCCAGTATGACCAGCTAAAAATTTTCAACCAACTGGTGACACTCGTGATGCAGCCAATACAACGAACGAGCATTGTTACCTTTCTTTCATTTATTTGCCTCAACAATAAACATTGTTTTTTAAGAAACTCGGTTGGATAAAAGAACCGTCCGTAATATGACAGTCAAACCTATTTGTTACGCATGGCACAGCAACAGATAATTAAAGGAAGAAACAAAACTAAGTTAGAAGCAAACGTTTGTATGAGGCGGCTTTAATAAATGATATATTTTCCAAAACTTCCAAACTTTTTTTTGTTCATATTCCGATGAAAGACTATTCTTATCAGTGGGCCATGCTGAGTTTCAGCCACAAGTAGTCATAGTTACCTCCTTAAAAGGAAAAAATATCGACTCAAAAAGAATAACAAAATTATTCAAAACTTTGTTGGGTGAACATTCTTTTATATACACACACTTGTGTTGACAAAGAAGAACGTAGGTAGTCACAAATGTAACCGAGATTTGTTGGTCGGTAAAAGCTTTGGGTGAAGGCAATTATTGTTCTAAGTGACATTTGATATAGAGCATTCAAGATTTCTCATGATAGCAGGTTTTGAGAAAATATCTCTATTTTTGACCATATTGTTTGAAGTCACTCACAAGTTCATCCATATGTGGTAATTTTAACCTGGTTGCTTATATATTTTAATTTCCTATACACAATCACTGCACCTTCTACAACTGGAATATCCTAATATTTCTTGTCTGCATCTACAACCCTACACTAAGACTTGAAAATCATCTATGGAACAAACATGTAGCAATTTGTATTCTGGGTCAAACAAATTATGGGAACAGTACGGCTAAAATATTGCCGGCTCGACGTTAAACCATGATAATTTATTGATACTCTAATACTAATATGTGTTAAGTCATGTTGAGTTCTTCAGAGGTTCAGGCCCTCTCCACAATCGTTTGCATGTACTGGTTTGATGGTTTGTTATTGTGATGTCCTCTTACAAAAATATTACAGTGGGAGAACAGTGAGTGCTTGGGGTTTAACGGCGTACTTAAGAGTGTTTCAGTCATATGACGACAATAAAGTGGGAGAGGACTGTAAGTGACGCTTATACATATAGAAGTAGCCTTGGTTTAACTTTCCAAAGGTCTACGTCAAAGGAGACATAGGAAAATATCACTGTGTGTGATCAAAATTTCTCTCCAATAGTGCTTTATTGACATTAGAAAACATTTGGAAACTTGCTTCACTTGTGATGGTCATATCTGCCATTTCTTTCTAAATGCTAAATATGTCTATGGGTCAAGTTTTAAATTCACCACATTTGTACATTTGGTCAGAAAATTGCCGGAATCCTTCTCTAACATAAAAAATAAACAATCTGGTATTTACAATTGCTGTAAATCACCATAGCTCTTACCATAGCTTACCAAAGGGAAAGAAACGATTTGTTACTGTGCTGCTCGGTCAGCGTCGACAAGCGACATGTGTCTGTGATACTTGTCTTCAGAAACTTTGCACAAGGACTGTAAAATTCATCTTGGTGGTCGAAACTGACCTATGACCTGTTTTGCCATGTCAAAGTTCATCCAAATCCAGTCTAAATGTGTTATGTCTACATTATGTTTATAAATCTACTTTGCAGATTTGCATGAACATTCGAATACGGACTCACCTGCACTGAAGATATTTTGTTTGTCAAAGCAGATCTTTGATATTCTCTGGGACGTCAAGATTCATCTAAAATGGTTCGTTGAGCATTGATTGTTTTATTGATTATCTAAAAGTTTTGATCAGGACTTTCTCTTCAACACAATACAAATTCTACATCTCAATTATATCATTGTCAGCACCCGTTGTGTTCTTTTTATTTTTTCTTGTGTGCATATGAGCAAGATTTCCCAAGCCTATTAACTTGCACAAATATATATCCGTTTCCAAAAAACAAGTCTTCTAATTCTGCAACTTTTAAAAGTGTGTTAAAAGTTTGAGAAGAAAGGGAAGAGATAAAAAGGCTAACAAAAAGTGTTAACTATAAAATTTCCTTAAATTGACAATTAGTGTTTTTCGTTGATGTACCCAAAGCTTTTTAAATAAATGTATTGTTATGTTATTTGTATGTAGTTGTGGGCTTTTTTTAAGGTTTGGTTTTAAAGCTCATGACAAAATGTTAAAAATCTTTGCTCAAAGTTAATTTAAATTGTTGATTTATTTCTGATTAACCTGAAATTTACCACTTCTACCAATTTGTTCACTTCTTCGATATTAATATTAAACTTACAGTCTTCCATTTTGGTTAGTTATTCGCAGAGCCGAACCCTTGTGTTGGAATTAGGAAGTATGTGCATCACGTGATAGCCCGTATACATTTGTTTCAAAGACTATATTTGAAGCCTGTATGTTTAGTATTAGTGGAGATAGAGAGTAGACAGTTATTCCCAGAGGCTTCCCCTGATGTTTAAATTCTGAACGATGAGCATCAGGTGAAAACCAGGACGAAGTTTGTTTGATAGACTATGTTTGAAGCCAGGGAGTGTAGTTAGAACTATGTACATCACGCGGAAGCCCATCTGAAGCTTTTTTTTTTGATAGGCTAAGTTTGAAGCCTGTGGATCTAGTATTAATGGAGATACAGAGGAGACAGTTATTCAGAAACTTATTCCCAGAGGCGCACCCTCGTGTTTCAATTGGGAACTGTTTCCATCAGGTGAAAGCCAGTACGAAGTTTATTTGATTAACTAAATTTGAAGCCTGTGAGTGTAGTATTAATGGGGATACAGAGTAGACAGTTATTCAGTCAGTTATTCGCAGAGGCATCCTCTTGTGTTGGAATTCAGAATTATGCACATCACGTGAAAGCCCACATGGAGTTTGTTTGATAGACTAAGTTTGAAGCTTTTAAGTTTCGTAATAATGGAGATATCGGCAATTATATATCTATCTAAACAGTTATTGGTCCCCTCGAATAGCTAACCGCTAACTGCGAACAGCTGTCTAAAGTATTATACGTTTATATAATGCCCCCTTTCATTCAATAACAAAGAACCAACTCTGTCACCACACAAAGACAGCAATTCCGCCTGTTATGTTTTGACCCGTATTCTGATGACAACCTGACCTCGAACATTAGCTCAATCTTAGACTACACCTAGGTAACTTGCCTAAGTTATAGAACAACATGCATAGCAGGAGTCCCACCAAAGACACAAGACTGGTAGACCATAGCTCCACCCCTGTCCAGCTTACACTGCCTATACACATCAATTCTCAGTAACCTACTGGCATTATTTATGTGCTGTGCAGTATTGTTTTGTATATAAGTTGTTATTCTTTCTCATTTGTTCGAGAAAGCACAATATATGTGACACAGCTGTTCATAACCTATGGAATTATGGCTCTGTGTTTTGCACAAAATGCTACAAAATCAGTATATTATAGTCAGTTTATAAACACGGATGATTGTGATGGCTGTGCCAGAACAATATATAAGCATGTGCTCTCTCTATGTGTGTCTTCTAACTTATCATGTGTGGCTTAGCTCGGCAATCGGATCATGGTGTAACTTTATCAATTCCAAAACTATCAACAGGCTAACAAAACTTTGTAAATCGTTTCTGATACCAGGGCTTTTTTCACCAGGGCCTCCACCTGAACATAACATAAAATGCTGTCACATTAATGCCCCAAATCTGATTGCTCAAAGTGATGACGACCTCTCAACATACGCCAAAGAGGACGAAATGAATACAGTATTATGTAGACAATACAATTATGACATAATATTACTAGTATTACTGAAACATGCCTGAATAGTGACGTTCCAGACGACGAAATAAATCACATAAAAACCACATAGAACGGTGATTGGGTAGCTATATACTTTAAATCAAATATATGTGTAACACGTAGAAATGACCTAAAGAAGGACTATGAAATGCATTGGATCCAAGATGAGCAATCATCAAAAAAGATTATAACAGGTGTATGCTATCGTCCCCCAAATAACTCTGCAGAATTACGAGAAACCTTTTTGAATAACGTTGAGAGTGTCACTCTCAATTTTGTCTCTCAATTTTGTCAGAAAACCTGGAAGCAATTTTGTTGACTTTAACGATAGGGATAAATATCACGAAACTAATGAATTAAAGAGGGACCTTTTGGATATAGAAAAAGGAAATAATATGTTCCAATTAACAAAGAACCCAACAAGATGTACCCAAATTACTGCAAAGATACTTGATCTAATAATAACGGATAGTATTTGATACATAACTAATTATGGCGTAGCATCACCCCTATCAAACCCGACCCTTGTACAGTATGCTGTACTGTAGAAATTGCATGTACTCGGTACATATTCAGCATGCCAGTTCCTGAAGCGGCCGAGTGCATATGGCATTTTGAAGTGCCTTTGTCCTGGACTTGTGACACTCGTTTATGTAAACAATTCTTTACTTCATTCTTGGCATAATGCCAACACTGTTAATTTGCCTTCACAAAGAAGCAGATTACAATATTTAGCGTAGAGTAACATTAATCACGCTCTCAGGTGGCAATGACAAAGTCCGAGCAAGTTGTGGCTTGACACATACTATACAGGATTGGGCTTGATTCTGCTAAGGTACAACATGGAGGTATAGGTCTATGACATGACATACAGGTATTACTAGAAGGTACAAGTATAACATGACTTCAGTACTTCTGACATCAACTATTCTATGTTCAACGAAAAGAAGCCCCAAACCGTACTTTGCATAAAATTATATAAATTGACAAGAAGCTTTGATTAACAGAAGTTTCTTGATCATGTAAAACAAACTATACACACAAAAATGAACCTTGCTGCGATATCAACGGTAACAGAACATATTACTCTCATAAGTTCCCAGATACGTTTCATTCTTCCCACCAAGGTTTTCAGAACTACAGATCTGTACTCTTTCATTCACCAATGATCCAATGTGAACTTCTGCAAAAATATTCCTGTTATATTTACCGAGGAACACGATAAGAGTTTCCTCGAAATGAAAATGAAACCAAAGTGAACATATGGTGTGTCATGCAATGAAGCTTGTCAAACCAGGTGTGTATTGTCAGACCGGGGTATAATATTCTTCTGCCACATATACAAACGTCTTGTGTCGACGAGCATTATACAAGACAAGACCGACTTTGCCTGTGTGCGCAATTCTAATCGTAAAGAGTAAAGGTAAGATTCTAATGCGTTCACAACTTATGTACATATTGTACGGGTTTTGTGTAGTGGATGATCTGAGGGTTCTTAATTGGAAAAAATTCTGTACACAAATATCGTAAGACCCAAAGTTTATTTATTTCATTTAAAGATAACTTTATTCAGTGGACTAAACCCAATTAGTTCCTTCATCACTTGCAGATCTTATGTAAGGCACAGACAGGTGTCTGGGGGGTTCCTGAATCGTCCATGCAAGACACTGACGCTTTCACACGGCATTTTAACCTATATATTGATCGGCTCCGTGTCTCAAGTCTCACGTACATGGGCCTTCCAATCTAACAGCGTGAATAATCCCTGTCCAAATACCACAGGGCGTCGCGTACCGTACAGGAGTATACTTTGTGATTGGTATCCTCTTTGATAGTCATATTATTCTGTCGGGAGGACTGTTACTTACCAGCTGACAGAATGAAGCAATTGGCTTTGGAAATCGTGTATGCGTGTCAACTTAGGTAGGGCATATATATAAATATATAACAACAAGAATAATAACAAAAAACAAACAAACAAACAAAAAAAACAAAACAAATATAAGTGGATAAAAATAAAGAAATAAACAGATATGTTTTGCACCTTGATTTCTGTCCTCAATGCTTACTGAATACATCAAACCTTGAACTATGTGTAAAAAACTTTTATAAGGTTATCACATGGTTATCCTTTCACGAGCGAGAACCTGAGAGAATGTAATCTTTCTTGCCAAGATCCATATGTCCATTGATGAGCTAAAACTAATACGTCCAATCCTCTTTAAGACAATTGCGCGTTTTCCATCGTGTAACCCAAAATATTGATCCAGTAACATGAATAATCATATTTATACACATATTCTGAAAGCTGAAAGGCTCCTGACATAAAAAGAGATTTAAAATTATCTACATTTTGCATCAAAATTATCTCTCTTCGCTCATTGTTAACATTTCAAAGTTCCGAGAACATAGTTTTCCAATTTAAAGTGAAGAACAGCAACACCGTTTTTGATAATCCTCTCGGATTGCTCTAAATGGTCATTTACAGGGAAAGAACAAAGAAAAACTGAGTTATGGTGGATGAATGCAGCTGTTTCTGAAAAAAAAACTGTTTCTGAAAATACCTTCTGTCAAAGTTTGACATTCTTTTCACCAAATTAAACGCAGACAAATATTTTGACATAATATAACATTGAATGCTTGTTTTAACACCATTGAAACGTCGGCGTGACGTCCGTGATGAACCATATCACCAATACAGTCCAAACAACCCACCATACAATCATAACATTTAACTGCATTTAATTTGGTGAAAACGAAAATGTAAAAAATGCAGTGAAGGTTTTTTAGACACAGTTTTTAATGTTTTTTTCACTTAAGATAACTTTATATTTGTGTGGTGATTGTCTTGAATCTTAACACTTTGAGCAGTTTTACAAGTATTTCCAACCATACTATTGTTTCACTGGTATCTTTGAAACTAGAATAGCCGGAAATCTAGTTGTATTATGCTGTAAATTGAGCTAGAAATAAAAGCACTCCAACAGTGTCATTTTAACCTATTTGCTGATATATATTAATTTCCTATATACAATGACTGCACCTTCTACAACTGGAATATCCTAATATTTCTTGTCTGCATGTTCAACCAGGACCTGTTCAACCCTACACTAAGACTTGAAAATCACCTATGGAACAAACATGTAGCAATTTGTATTCTGGGTCAAAGAAATCATGGCTACAGTACGGCTAAAATATTGCCCGTTCTATGTTAAACCATGATAATTTATTGATACTCTAATACTAATATGTGTTAAGTCATGTTGAGTTCTTCAGGGGTTCGGGCCCTCTCCACAATCGTTTGCATGTACTGGTTTGATGGATTGTTATTGTGATGTCCTCTTACAAAAATATTACAGTGGGAGAACAGTGAGTGCTTGGGGTTTAACGGCGTACTTAACAGTGTTTCAGTCATATGACGACAATAAAGTGGGAGAGGACTGTAAGTGACGCTTATACATGTAGAAGTAGCCTTGGTTTAACTTGCCAAAGGTCTACGTCAGGGGAGACACTGAATACCACGCCGACCATACAACGTCAAAATACAGAAGAAAAAACCCTTGTGTCTTCACAGACCTAGGACAAGATCATTGTGTATGATCAAAATTTCTCTTCAATAGTACATCACTGACATTAGAAAACCATTTGGGAACTTGCTTCACTTGTGATGGTCATATCTGCCATTTCTTTCTAAATGCTAAATATGTCTATGGGTTAAGTTTTAAATTCACCACATTTGTACATTTGGTCAGAAAATTGCCGGAATCCTTCTCTAACATAAAAAATAAACAATCTGGTATTTACAATTGCTGTAAATCACCATAGCTCTTACCATAGCTCACCAAAGGGAAAGAAACGATTTGTTACTGTGCTGCTCGGTCAGTGTCGACAAGAGACCTGTGTCTGTGATACTTGTCTTCAGAAACTTTGCACAAGGACTGTAAAATTCATCTTGGTGGTCGAAACTGACCTATGACCTGTTTTGCCATGTCAAAGTTCATCCAAATCCAGTCTAAATGTGTTATGTCTACATTATGTTTATAAATCTACTTTGCAGATTTGCATCAACACTCGAATACGGACTCCCCTTCACTGAAGACATTTTGTGTGTCAAAGCAGACCTTTGATCTTCTCTGGGACGTCAAGATTCATCTAAAATGGTTCGTTGAGCATTGATTGTTTTATTGATTATCTAAAAGTTTTGATCAGGACTTTCTCTTCAACACAATACAAATTCTACATCTCAATTATATCATTGTCAGCACCCGTTGTGTTCTTTTTATTTTTCTTGAGTGAATATGAGCAAGATTTCCCAAGCTTATTAGCTGGCACTAATAGATATCCGTTGATGTGTTGTTCTTGGTTTTACAGGAGGTGAACTGTTCGCCAATGATAGACCACGAGGCATTGCAGAAGGTAATCAGGGGTGGAGCGGAAGAAAATGATCGGCGATTATTGAAAGCAGCTATGACAATGCTAGAGGATTACTCTAGTTATGTGTGGAGAGACGCCGAAGTCCGAATCTTGGGTGGCAAGAAAGATTACCTCTTCTACAGTGGAAGCCGGACAAACAAATTCGTTGTGCGTTTAGGCACTGACAACCAGATTATCAGAAAGAATACTTATCGCGGCTGGGGAATGACATTCATGCAAGGCGTCCAGGGTGCTGCTTCCCTTGCACAAGGTTATGCAAATTTTATGTCAGGCGGCTTTTGGGGAGGAATTTTCCACGCCTCTGTCAATGCGATTAAAGATAGCAGCGCATCCGAGGCTCAAAAGACTCCAGATTCCCCTGCAGGCACTGAATAGAGCAAAGATGGTGGAATTGAATACGCCCGAGCAGGTGGCACTGAAGGTGCCTGTGCAGGTCACCTTGAAAATACCAGTGCAGTGCGAGATCGCTTTGCACGTTCCTTCTGAAATCGATTTGAAAGCCTGCCTATGGACAGTATTGCGGATCGTGCCACCGCTGGCGTTGTACAACGCATTGTAGATCGCGTTGCAGAGCGTGTTCTAGATTTCATGGAGGAGTATTGCATTGTCTGGACAGCTGACAGAATCACATTACACGCAAGAACCTTTCATATCACCAGGACTTACAAAGTTGTGAGAAAAAAGGGAAGAGATAAAAAGGCTAACAAAAAGTGTTAACTATAAGATTTCCGTAAATTTACAATTAGTGTTCTTCGTTTATGTACCCAAAGCTTTTAAAATAAATGCATTGCTATGTTATTTGTATGCAGTTGTGGTTTTCTTTAAGGTTTGGTTTTAAAGCTCATGACCATGTGTTAAAAAGCTTAGTTAAGCTTTGCACAAAGGTAATTTAAATTGTTGATTTATTTCTGATTAACCTTAAGTTTACCAGTTCAACCAGTTTGTCCTACTGCAGCCAGTGTAACCATTATGTAACAAGAATTATATAATACGAATAATACTTTAGACGGCAATTTGCGGTTAGCGGTTAACTATTCAAGGGGACCAGTCAGTATTTAGATAAAGATATAACAGGCGATATTAATAATACACTTAGAGGGTTCAATTTTAGTTAGTTATTCGCATCGACGCCCCCTTGGACTATATTTGAAGCCTGTATGTTTAGTATTAATGGAGATACTGAGTAGACAGTTATTCAGACAGTTCTTCCCAGAGGCGCCAACTGGTGTTTAAGTTGGGAACTATGTATATCAGGTGATATCCACTACGAAGTTTGTTTGACAGACTAAGTTTGAAGCCTGTGAGTGTAGTATTAATGGAGATACAGAGTAGAGAGTTATTCGCAGAGGCGCCCGCTTGTGTTGGAATTTAGAACTATGTACATCACGTGGAAGACCATATGAAGTTTGTTTGATAGACTAAGTTTGAAGCTTGTAAGTTTAGTAATAATGGAGATATCGGCAATTATATATTTATCTAAATAGTGACTGGTGCCCTTGAATAGCTAACCGCTAACTATGAATTGCTGTCTAGAGTATTATACGTTTATATAATGCCGCCTTCCATTCAATAAGAAAGAACCAACTCTGTCACCACACAAAGACAGCAATTCGGCCTGTTATGTTTTGACCCGTATTCTGATGACAACCTGACCTCGAACATTAGCTCAATCTTAGACTACACCTAGGTAACTTGCCTAAGTTATAGAACAACATGCATAGCATGAGTCCCACCAAAGACACAAGACTGGTAGACGATATCTCCACCCCTGTCCAGCTTACACTGCCTATACACATCAATTCTCAGTAACCTACTGGCATTATTTATGTGCTGTGCAGTATTGTTTTGTATATAAGTTGTTATTCTTTCTCATTTGTTCAAGAAAGCACAATATATGTGACACAGATGTTCATAACCTATGGAATTATGGCTCTGTGTTTTGCACAAAATGCTACAAAATCAGTATATTATAGTCAGTTTATAAACACGGATGATTGTGATGACTGTGCCAGAACAATATATAAGCATGTGCTCTCTCTATGTGTGTCTTCTAACTTATCATGTGTGGCTTAGCTCGGCAATCGGATCATGGTGTAACTTTATCAATTCCAAAACTATCAACAGGCTAACAAAACTTTGTAAATCGTTTCTGATACCAGGGCTTTTTTCACCAGGGCCTCCACCTGAACATAACATAAAATGCTGTCACATTAATGCCCCAAATCTGATTGCTCAAAGTGATGACGACCTCTCAACATACGCCAAAGAGGACGAAATGAATACAGTATTATGTAGACAATACAATTATGACATAATATTACTAGTATTACTGAAACATGCCTGAATAGTGACGTTCCAGACGACGAAATAAATCACATAAAAACCACATAGAACGGTGATTGGGTAGCTATATACTTTAAATCAAATATATGTGTAACACGTAGAAATGACCTAAAGAAGGACTATGAAATGCATTGGATCCAAGTTGAGCAATCATCAAAAAAGATTATAACAGGTGTATGCTATCGTCCCCCAAATAACTCTGCAGAATTACGAGAAACCTTTTTGAATAACGTTGAGAGTGTCACTCTCAATTTTGTCTCTCAATTTTGTCAGAAAACCTGGAAGCAATTTTGTTGACTTTAACGATAGGGATAAATATCACGAAACTAATGAATTAAAGAGGGACCTTTTGGATATAGAAAAAGGAAATAATATGTTCCAATTAACAAAGAACCCAACAAGATGTACCCAAATTACTGCACAGATACTTGATCTAATAATAACGGATAGTATTTGATACATAACTAATTATGGCGTAGCATCACCCCTATCAAACCCGACCATTGTACAGTATGCTGTACTGTAGAAATTGCATGTACTCGGTACATATTCAGCATGCCAGTTCCTGAAGCGGCCGAGTGCATATGGCATTTTGAAGTGCCTTTGTCCTGGACTTGTGACACTCGTTTATGTAAACAATTCTTTACTTCATTCTTGGCATAATGCCAACACTGTTAATTTGCCTTCACAAAGAAGCAGATTACAATATTTAGCGTAGAGTAACATTAATCACGCTCTCAGGTGGCAATGACAAAGTCCGAGCAAGTTGTGGCTTGACACATACTATACAGGATTGGGCTTGATTCTGCTAAGGTACAACATGGAGGTATAGGTCTATGACATAACATACAGGTATTACCAGAAGGTACAAGTATAACATGACTTCAGTACTTCTGACATCAACTATTCTATGTTCAACGAAAAGAAGCCCCAAACCGTACTTTGCATAAAATTATATAAATTGACAAGAAGCTTTGATTAACAGAAGTTTCTTGATCATGTAAAACAAACTATACACACAAAAATGAACCTTGCTGCGATATCAACGGTAACAGAACATATTACTCTCATAAGTTCCCAGATACGTTTCATTCTTCCCACCAAGGTTTTCAGAACTACAGATCTGTACTCTTTCATTCACCAATGATCCAATGTGAACTTCTGCAAAAATATTCCTGTTATATTTACCGAGGAACACGATAAGAGTTTCCTCGAAATGAAAATGAAACCAAAGTGAACATATGGTGTGTCATGCAATGAAGCTTGTCAAACCAGGTGTGTATTGTCAGACCGGGGTATAATATTCTTCTGCCACATATACAAACGTCTTGTGTCGACGAGCATTATACAAGACAAGACCGACTTTGCCTGTGTGCGCAAGAGTAAAGAGTTAAGGTAAGACTCTAATGCGTTCACAACTTATGTACATACTGTACGGGTTTTGTGTAGTGGATGATCTGAGGGTTCTTAATTGGAAAAAATTCTGTACACAAATATCGTAAGACCCAAAGTTTATTTATTTCATTTAAAGATAACTTTATTCAGTGGACTAAACCCAATTAGTTCCTTCATCACTTGCAGACCTTATGTAAGGCACAGACAGGTGTCTGGGGGGTTCCTGAATCGTCCATGCAAGACACTGACGCTTTCACACGGCATTTTAACCTATATATTGATCGGCTCCGTGTCTCAAGTCTCACGTACATGGGCCTTCCAATCTAACAGCGTGAATAATCCCTGTCCAAATACCACAGGGCGTCGCGTACCGTACAGGAGTATACTTTGTGATTGGTATCCTCTTTGATAGTCATATTATTCTGTCGGGAGGACTGTTACTTACCAGCTGACAGAATGAAGCAATTGGCTTTGGAAATCGTGTGTGCGTGTCAACATAGGGAGGGCATATATATAAATATATAACAACAAGAATAATAACAAAAAAAAACAAACAAACAAAAAAACAAAACAAGTATAAGTGGATAAAAATAAAGAAATAAACAGATATGTTTTGCACCTTGATTTCTGTCCTCAATGCTTACTGAATACATCAAACCTTGAACTATGTGTAAAAAACTTTTATAAGGTTATCACATGGTTATCCTTTCACGAGCGAGAACCTGAGAGAATGTAATCTTTCTTGCCAAGATCCATATGTCCATTGATGAGCTAAAACTAATACGTCCAACCCTCTTTAAGACAATTGCGCGTTTTCCATCGTGTAACCCAAAATATTGATCCAGTAACATGAATAATCATATTTATACACATATTCTGAAAGCTGAAAGGCTCCTGACATAAAAAGAGATTTAAAATTATCTACATTTTGCATCAAAATTATCTCTCTTCGCTCATTGTTAACATTTCAAAGTTCCGAGAACATAGTTTTCCAATTTAAAGTGAAGAACAGCAACACCGTTTTTGATAATCCTCTCGGATTGCTCTAAATGGTCATTTAAAGGGAAAGAACAAAGAAAAATTGAGTTATGGTGGATGAAAGCAGCACGAAAAACTGTTTCTGAAAATACCTTCTGTCAAAGTTTGACATTCTTTTCACCAAATTAAACGCAGACAAATATTTTGATTGTATGGTGGGTTTTATGAACCATATTGATAATATTTTGTCCAGTGACGTACCACAACATTTTGTACACCTTTACTCTTCAGTTATGAACAAAGGTTTTTCGAAGAGTGCTCCTGTTTTGTTTCTCCGAGTATGAAAACGCTAATATAACATTGAATGCTTGCTTTAACACCATTGAAACGTCGGCGTGACGTCCGTGATGAACCATATCAAGAACACAGTCCAAACAACCCACCATACAATCATAACATTTAACTGCGTTTAATTTGGTGAAAACGAAAATGTAAAAAATGCAGTGAAGGTTTTTTAGACACAGTTTTTAATGTTTTTTCACTTAAGATAACTTTATATTTGTGTGGTGATTGTCTTTAATCTTAACACTTTGAACAGTTTTACAAGTATTTCCAACCATACTATTGTTTCACTGGTATCTTTGAAACTAGAATAGCCGGAAATCTAGTTGTATTATGCTGTAAATTGAGCTAGAAATAAAAGCACTCCAACAGTGTCATTTTAACCTATTTGCTGATATATATTAATTTCCTATACACAATGACTGCACCTTCTACAACTGGAATATCCTAATATTTCTTGTCTGCATGTTCAACCAGGACCTGTTCAACCCTACACTAAGACTTGAAAATCATCTATGGAACAAACATGTAGCAATTTGTATTCTGGGTCAAAGAAATCATGGCTACAGTACGGCTAAAATATTGCCGGTTCGATGTTAAACCATGATAATTTATTGATACTCTAATACTAATATGTGTTAAATCATTTTGAGTTCTTCAGAGGTTCGGGCCCTCTCCACAATCGTTTGCATGTACTGGTTTGATGGTTTGTTATTGTGATGTCCTCTTACAAAAATATTACAGTGGGAGAACAGTGAGTGCTTGGGGTTTAACGGCGTACTTAACAGTGTTTCAGTCATATGACGACAATAAAGTGGGAGAGGACTGTAAGTGACGCTTATACATGTAGAAGTAGCCTTGGTTTAACTTGCCAAAGGTCTACGTCAGGGGAGACACTGAATACCACGCCGACCATACAACGTCAAAATACAGAAGAAAAAACCCTTGTGTCTTCACAGACCTAGGACAAGATCATTGTGTATGATCAAAATTTCTCTTCAACAGTACATCACTGACATTAGAAAACCATTTGGGAACTTGCTTCACTTGTGATGGTCATATCTGCCATTTCTTTCTAAATGCTAAATATGTCTATTGGTTAAGTTTTAAATTCACCACATTTGTACATTTGGTCAGAAAATTGCCGGAATCCTTCTCTAACATAAAAAATAAACAATCTGGTATTTACAATTGCTGTAAATCACCATAGCTCTTACCATAGCTCACCAAAGGGAAAGAAACGATTTGTTACTGTGCTGCTCGGTCAGTGTCGACAAGAGACCTGTGTCTGTGATACTTGTCTTCAGAAACTTTGCACAAGGACTGTAAAATTCATCTTGGTGGTCGAAACTGACCTATGACCTGTTTTGCCATGTCAAAGTTCATCCAAATCCAGTCTAAATGTGTTATGTCTACATTATGTTTATAAATCTACTTTGCAGATTTGCATCAACACTCGAATACGGACTCCCCTTCACTGAAGACATTTTGTGTGTCAAAGCAGACCTTTGATCTTCTCTGGGACGTCAAGATTCATCTAAAATGGTTCGTTGAGCATTGATTGTTTTATTGAGTATCTAAACGTTTTGATCAGGACTTTCCCTTCAACACAATACAAATTCTACATCTCAATTATATCATTGTCAGCACCCGTTGTGTTCCTTTTATTTTTCTTGAGTGAATATGAGCAAGTTTTCCCAAGCCTATTAACTTGCACTAATACATATCCGTTGATGTGTTTACAGGAGGTGGACTGTTCGCCAATGATAGACCACGAGGCATTTCAGAAAGTAATCAGGGGTGGAGCGGAAGAAAATGATCGGCGATTATTGAGAGCAGCTATGACTATGCTAACGGAATTCCCAGAATGGGTGTGGAAAGACGCCGAAGTCCGAATCTTTGGTGACAAGAAAGATTACCTCTTCTACAGTGGAAGCCGGACAAACAAATTCGTTGTGCGTTTAGGCGATGACAACCAGATTATCAGAAAGAATACTTATCGCGGCTGGGGAATGACATTGATGTAAGGCGTCTAGGGTGCTGCTTCCCTTGCACAAGGTTATGCAAATTTTATGTCAGGCGGCTTTTGGGGAGGAATTATACACGCGATTAAAGATAGCAGCGCATCCGAGGCTCAAAAGACTCCAGATTCCCCTGCAGGCACTGAACAGAGCAAAGGTGGTGGAATTGAAGATGCACGAGGAGGTGGCACTGAAGGTGCCTGTGCAGGTCACCTTGAAAATACCAGTGCAGTGCGAGATCGCTTTGGAAGTTCCTTCTGAAATCGATTTGAAAGCCTGCCTATGGACAGTATTGCTGATCGCGCCACCGCTGGCGTTGTACAACGCATTGTAGATCGCGTTGCAGAGCGTGTTCTAGATTTCATGGAGGAGTATTGAATTGTCTGGACAGCTGACAGAATCACATTACACGCAAGAACCTTTCATATCACCAGGACTTACAAAGTTGTGAGAAAAAAGGGAAGAGATAAAAAGGCTAACAAAAAGTGTTAACTATAAGATTTCCGTAAATTTACAATTAGTGTTTTTCGTTTATGTACCCAAAGCTTTTAAAATAAATGCATTGCTATGTTATTTGTATGCAGTTGTGGTTTTCTTTAAGGTTTGGTTTTAAAGCTCATGACCATGTGTTAAAAACTTAGTTAAGCTTTGCACAAAGGTAATTTAAATTGTTGATTTATTTCTGATTAACCTTAAGTTTACCAGTTCAACCAATTTGTCCTACTGCAGCCAGTGTAACCATTATGTAACAAGAATTATATAATACGAATAATACTTTAGACGGCAATTTGCGGTTAGCGGTTAACTATTCAAGGGGACCAGTCAGTATTTAGATAAAGACATAACAGGCGATATTAATAATACACTTAGAGGGTTCAATTTTAGTTAGTTATTCGCATCGACGCCCCCTTGTGTTGGACTATATTTGAAGCCTGTATGTTTAGTATTAATGGAGATACTGAGTAGACAGTTATTCAGACAGTTCTTCCCAGAGGCGCCAACTGGTGTTTAAGTTGGGAACTATGTATATCAGGTGATATCCACTACGAAGTTTGTTTGACAGACTAAGTTTGAAGCCTGTGAGTGTAGTATTAATGGAGATACAGAGTAGAGAGTTATTCGCAGAGGCGCCCGCTTGTGTTGGAATTTAGAACTATGTACATCACGTGGAAGACCATATGAAGTTTGTTTGATAGACTAAGTTTGAAGCTTGTAAGTTTAGTAATAATGGAGATATCGGCAATTATATCTTTATCTAAATAGTGACTGTGAAACCGCTAACTCTGAATTGCTGTCTAAAGTATTATACGTTTATATAATGCCCCCTTCCATTCAATAAGAAAGAACCAACTCTGTCACCACACAAAGACAGCAATTCGGCCTGTTATGTTTTGACCCCATATTCTGATGACAACCTGACCTCTAACATTAGCTCAATCTAAGACTACACCAGGTAACTTGCCTAAGTTATAGAAACACAACAGGGTGAATAATCTCAAGGCCATTATCTAAAACAACCTTCAACCTAAACCACCAAAGAAATGAAAAGGTTCTAATTTCGTGAGTTCATAAAAAGATGTATATAAACTGCGCCTTCACTGGAACTCTTTGTGTGTCCAGTGAGGCCATTTCATACAACACAGTCAAACGGGCCATGGATTCAAAGGTCAAAGGTTCTGGACACCTCGTCCATATTTTTTTACAAGACAACTGTACTCATCGTGAATAAAGGAAATTTAGAGTGAAGATTTCTGAAGGAATATTGGTGAAACACTAGTTTTCGTGGTAAGTCCTCACACAACTAACAGGATCGAATGAATGGTACAACGGGAGATATGTACACGACGTGTTCAGAGCCCTTGAAATGGAAATTATTCCTCGTGCAGTCTGCATGACAGGTCACACGCTATCCGGTGAATCCCGGCCAAATAGCAGTTAAGGCTGTATTTAAAACTTCGTGTAAATGCTTAACTAGTAGCAGCTTACACACACTTAGGCACTTAAACGACGGCGGCCAGCACCATGGCGGGTGGAAAGCGAGGAGAGCCCGGGGGAAACCCACGACCATCCGCGCTTACACACACTTAGGCACTTAAACGATGGCGGCCAGCATTATGGCGGGTGGAAAGCGGGCAGAGCCCTGGGGAAACCCACGAGCATCCCACGCACGGCAAGAGAGGAAGCCAGCACGGAGACTTTAATATTCTATGTACAATACTGTTGTGCAAAGCACTACATGAGCCGGACATAGCGTGGTCTATTCTGCCTTCATGGCTCGATCAACTCATAATGTTCGCCCGAATTGTGTTGAAGAGCCTTCAGTAGGCCTACATTTGATTAACACGTTTGAAATTTATTTCAAACCCGAGCAGGCAAGTATTAGGTTGGATAACGATGACGACTTTTCAAGATCGGGATGGAAGGCATTCATCTAGCCAATGGATCAAGGCGGAAAACGCAATTATTAACGCCTAGCGATAATAAAGCATATGGCCAGACCGCAAAACGTCGACCGCCTTGAGTTTCGAGAGGTATGGCACTCAGGTATCTCGTTGAGTAAATATTGTGTGTTCAAAGAGAGGACAACAAAAATCTGACCCATTAACAGAGAGACAACTGCTCAGCATGTACAGCAGCTTAGACATCTGCTCCAGACTGATTAATTGATCGTCTGGTTGTTCAACGCCTGTCCAGTTAACAAACCCCTTGACGTAGATAATGTTTTAATTCCTTCTTTAACCTACGGATGGTCGTGGGTTATCGAAGTGTAGAGAATGAAAGCTCTCAGCTGTCGACTGCTTTCTTTCAATGGTCTGCTCGAGTTGTGACAAGTAAGTAGTACTGTCTTCAAACTATTTATGTATTTATTTGATCGGTGTTTTCCGCCGCACTCAAGAACATTTCACTCATACGACGGTGGCCAGCATGATGGTGGGAAGAAACAGGGTAGAGCCCGAGGGAAATCCACGACCATCCGCTGCTTGCTGGCAGATCTGCCCACATACCACCGGAGAGGAAGACAGCATGAGTCTTCAAACTACGATTACCTGATAGTTTTATGTCGCCTGATACATGAAGTATTTATTGCTGACTACTTAGAAAAGTGACCTCGGTTTCTTGAAGCGTACTCAGCTAAGTAAGCCCTTTAATACCAGGAGACCCTACGCTGCAGAGGTATGACGCGCACTTAGCTGAAAGCTGTTTAACTCTATAAAATTGAACGCAATAATATAACAGGCGCACCCTATTGACTATATTTTTATGGCAGCAAATGCATCTATAATTTCGGGATTTTTACATACAGCAGCTGCCGAAGTTTGGGATTAGTGTAAAAGTCAGTCCGTTTAGAAAATTTGTTGTCACACAAGTCAGTTCGACCAAGTCCTGTGGGTCTTCCATTGGATACACTTAAGTTTCCCTCTCAGTATATGTTGCAATTTCCTTTCGAATATGGATTCCTGGTTTAAACATATTCTCACCACGATATGGCTGACATTCTGCCGACGTGGGGTTAAGCTATAACCGTTCACAGTCTAAGAAATTTTAAAAGCTTGCTTTGAGAAGGGCCACGCGACCCCGTGGTTAAATCTAGTCACACGCGTGTCTGTGAATGGCTTCCCATTCTTCCCTTCCTAAGTCAAAAGTATTCACCTCTGACTCTTTCAATAAAAGATACTCTTAGAACCAGTACCACTGATAGTGTCTTCATTCGTTCCACTTTGCGCTCTTTTATTTATTATCCATGTTGTAATTTGTGAAGGAACTAGAATTAAAGTCTATACTCCTACATTATTCTCTACACAAAATATTTATATAATAATAATAATCCTCTTGGTGGTTTCACAAAGAACCCAAGAAAACGCAACAAACACTACTATCAAATTGTTCTTTTTCATTGTACAAAATGACATGACTTACGATGTATTCATACAATGTAAGAGGAAGATAGGAGTTGCGAAATTTAATTATATTCAATGGCTTTACTATCTATTCCTGGTGCTGGTTATGGTTTTCCCAACAGCATTCCTAAATGGACCTCCTCGGCTGCCATTTAATATGAGTGAATATGGTTGCCTCTTGGACCAGTTGACCTGTATTCGTGTCAAGTGCCTGTTTTTATGTCCGCATGGGAGCGTCGCATTTGCGTAAATGAATCTCAGCGACGGCTCACATTACTTCCTGATTGTATTGATATATTGACAAATCTCTATCGAATGTCTGGTCCCGTATATACTATGAACGAATTTCCGAGTCTGCATGTTTATGTGAGGATTCCCTGTGTGCTTCCCACCCATCTTGTAGAACCCCTTCACCTGTATATTTATATCGACAAGATGTTACCACTATTTATCTACAGACGATACTGTCGTTCATGTAGCCAGCGGTTATGACGTGTCACTAGTATGATGAAATATCTTAGATAGTAACCCAGTTTGGCGGCGTATAGGTTGATAGAAAAACAAATGTATTTACCATATGCATTTGAACAATGGAAAACACAGTGTAAAACAATGCATGTGATGTCTATAAATATACGGTTATGAGTCAGCTGACATGGAAGCCGGAAAAGGCCATCATCGAGTCATCATTTTATCGCAGTTTGCTCGACTATGGCACGAATGATGGAACGATAGGACGATGGAGTGATGCCGCGAAGCGAGGGCAACATGGCATCAAACGATGGAAAAGAGGCTTTGCGCGCCATCACTTCTTATCTTCGTGTCAGCGCTTCGTGCCATGTCTGACGATAATACGATGTAACGAAGGTACCATGCTACGATGGTGACCTTTTTCTGACTTCCACAATTTTAACTGTTGCTTTTTTCACACGTGAATATGACTTTTCCAATTGTGTGGTTTGAGGAGTACTTTCCGCTTAAAATTACAGTCCGATTACAGGATCAGCATTGTCATGGAAAACAAAATACATAAAACTGAAAAGTAAACTTCATGTTTATTTGATTGTTCCATACTGAAGAATTTTTCACTTATATGAACGAATGAGTTTCTTGGGTGAAGGAAACTTGAGCGCTGGACTGGTACAACATGTAACCACATGTAACCACAAAAACCCCTTAAACTGTGAAAGTGAGTGAGGGAGTGTGAATTTAGTAGTGTGTACCTCCGAGGACAGCAAACTTCCATCTAACTCCATTAAATTCCTGCTGGTGTCTTATGTTACCTAACACCTACATGAAATGAAATTACTGCTTGCTTATTTCCTCACAAAAGGACGAAGGTCGAAACAGGATGTAAAAATACCTTTTAGAGCGTTGGATATCAATGGTGACCCTTTTAGCCATGGTAGGAAGATTTAATAAAGAGGCTGATGCTGAGCTAAATGGCGAAGCTTTGTAGGTTGTACGTGTATGAGGTATTTTAGTGAACATTAGCGATTGTTGATGTATAATGTGCACAAAAACCGCATTCATCATTGACTTTGAGAACCGGTGTCATATTTATCGGATTTATATGGCCATTACAATTATTAATGGCGACACAGGGTGACAATTAATAACTTATCTAATTATGAAAAAGAAATATATCTGGACACTGATCGTTTATCTTAATGTTCCTGACACTTAATCTTATTAACATTTTACATATTGATTGTGTCATTACAAGTAAAGATTAATTAGGGATGAATTAACCAAAAACATAACCTTGTCTCTTTCTGTTACACTTGTAAAAGTACAGATATAAAACGATTTGAAACTTATGACAATGTGATAATATAGGGAATGCTCAAATTATTGGAACCAAACTACATCCAATTGTCTAGTAACATCCCCATATCCCGATTGTCTTTAAATGGTTTAGGCTGAAAATGTAGTTACCATATTTGTTATGGTAGTGTACAGCATAACCACGCCTCATATTACCCAGTAACCTGGTAACACTTATGACAGAAGCAGTCAGCAGTTTTTCTGTAATGCAGCAAAGACAGTCGATATTAAGCTAGGCATAACTCCTAATTTAAATTAGTGTTGTAAAGTTGAATACAAATATAAGTATCTCATTCGCGCTTTGATTGCAGTTGTTAATAAAAGGTGTAGTAGACAGGAATGCTGAAACGGGCCTTAATCCCAGCGGAATTAGACACAACTAGGATAACAATGACGGAGATCAACAGAGATGTTTTACTGACGATTCGGGATATGGCACAAGCACAGGTGATTTCAGTCACCATTTTATTTCTAAGTTATGTACATTTTTGATGCTGCAATTGCTTGAAGCTTCAACCTGTATTAAAAGTGTTGTCGTGTACATATACAGATATAAGTGAATAAGCAAATGTTTGCAGGTGCGCAACTGTTTCTGTGCACTTTCCTACAAAACCGGTTTGGTCGTTCGCCCCGAAATTCGGACGACCGAGTTCAAATTCAAGCCATATAGAAAGTTCTTTGCAGTTTTGGGAGTTTCACTTAGGGTATGATGGTTAACTGAACCAGTACTGTAAGCCGGCTGTAAAACTGTTGTTTTTTTTTTTAATTTTCCCACTGGGATGCTAGTTTTAGAATAGTGTGACAGAGGAGGGAAATTTTCGAGATTTACCTGCCTCCATTACTTTCTCCAGGTCTTCGTGGGTTGAAGATCCCCTGCCTTCCAGCACTAGGGCATGCAAATTTAGAACGCTCTGTATGCATGTAAAAACTCACATGACAAGAGAGAAAATTTGTCAGTAACTGTATTCTGGACACGCCATCAACCCTCGACCATTACTCTGACATTACGTATGCCTTGAAATATCCTTTAGTGTGAAAGCACCAATCATTCAGTCTTATGTATCGTATCAATTTTATGCATCCGCCACATTTAAAACAGATTACTCGTCTTGAACTTTTTTAGCACCGCCTTAACCATGGTTGGCTTATTCTCCATCCCGACAAAGAGCTACGACCAAGAGTCAGGCGAATACTGTTCCACAGCGGTAAATGTTTTTGTTATAGTCCACATGCGTGTTTCCATATCGATCCATGTTGAAAATTTTGTTGAAAAGCAAATGCTAACAATGGAACACACATTACTGAATGCTCCGTTCCTTTCTCCATTCTTTCTTAATGCATTCTTTCCAAACGAAAGTTTTTCTTCATGATTTCAAACTTTTATCACTGGGATACATGGATCCATTGAAATGATCTCTGTTATGCAAGGTGGTATGTTCCAGAGGAGAAGGTGCGGTTTTAATTCCCCCTTTCGGACCTAACAACGGCATTACCATTATCCCTTTCATATCACCAGTGTCACCTTAATTATAACGGTACTTTCCTTCGCCGTCTTTTTGAAGATACTAGAACCACCCTTCATCGAAATTATACTTTTTGCCTTGTGTACAATCTGAAAGCCAAAGAGCTGTTGATTTTAAAAAATATTTGATAAACTTTAATATTAATGGAAATATAAAGAATTTTTTTAAAAAATCAGAGCTGTATTTGAAAATCCGGTGTTTTCGCCAATTTTCTACATTTTCAAAGTTATATTGTACAAGTGTATAGCATACTATTTAAATTAAGAAAAAAATGTTCCACGCATTTATCATACCCATCTTAATTTGTTCTTAGCGATCATTTAGGGTTAAAACTTTCAAAATTTTTTAAAGTTTTGGAAACTGATATTATTTTGTTACTGTCTTAAAAACTAGAAAAGGTATTCAAAACATTTGTGTGACAGTGTTTTCGGTTGGTATTTGCCTACATATATGACAGATATCAAAGGTTTATGTTGAAAAATAATTTTCTTGGACGGCAACAGGATGACGAAGGCAGGAATCTAAAGAGCAGATACGAGGGTCTGATTACCATTCCTGGTTCAAACGGGTTAAGTAACGTTCCCCTTCTCTGGTTTAGACATCCGGTTTCCTTAAATGTCATATATTCTGAAGGAAATCGAACTCTGTTATGTGTTCTTAAATCCTAAGTGTTCCAGTAACTATGCTAGAAGAGTGCAGATAGCTTTAGCAGGTGGGAATCTCCTTTACCATAGATGTACAACAGGAGGGATTAACCATATGGTGGCACAAAATTTAAAAGTAGACGTATGCGCGAAAACAGGGATCTTGTAAGTTAAAGTGACAGACAGCGTATGTTCAAAGTTATGTTTGCCAAAAATGTTGGACAAAATTATGTTTATTTCGGCAAAGTATTTTTTCTAACAGCCACTAGGACAGTGGAAATTGACGTTTGACCGCGGTACGTTGTCTGGCATGAAACGCAGTCATTCTGCGTGAGCTGTGACGTAATCAAGAATCAAGAAATTTACTCACGCCAAAACACAATGGTCTGGAAATAATTTGCAGTATTCTTCACACATATACTTGTTATAATTAAAATAAATAACATTAAAACACTGTCCTGTCTCTATGTTATTACATGTTACACTGAAAGTCAACTCAGAATATTTACGTCACAGCTTGTTGACAGCTGATACATGTATCTCCTAGCCCTCTGGTTGGTTAATCCCTTATAAGCTTAAAAGTATGGGCGGCTCCAGATCGGCATCAACAGGCTCCATACTTCAAACGAAGATAATTCAGGAACGAATTCATATAAATTCAAAAAGATTTTTTCATTCAAGAGAGCATTTGCCAATCTTTTCAGTGAATAAAGCATCAGTTATAAGCTGTCTTTTACTCTAAGGAAAGTTCTAAGAGGCAATAAAATTACGGCTTTCGTAGCAATGTTTGGGGAAGAAATCTGATCGTACATTGTAATCAGGACTAACGTGTGAAGCACAGACCAACCACCTATATAGTCAATGTTTAAACTCTGAGCTGTTTTGGGCTTCAGGTTAGTTATCTATTGATTTATTGATAACAGTAATTTTTATCTCTGAAGAAAACCGGAATCCTAGGCGTAAATCACCGGCCTTTGCCACCTTTCCCTCTTCTGACATAACGATATGAAAACCACATTATTATAAAGCTTTATTTTGTATAAAAAAAATAATATCTAGTAAAACTCCACAATTGTATTTCCAAATTCGGAACTTTGGTCAGAATTGTATATAACACACATGTAAGTAATATATTTGTGTGTTCTTTATGAATGCCCAGGAAGTATGTTGTTCCGCACTCATAGACAGGACTGACTTAAAAAGAGCAATCAATCCTGGGGTGAATGAGAGTGATCGTCGAGTGTTGAGGGCAGCTATGACTTTGCCAAACGATCACCCCGATTGTGTGCTGGAAAGAGATGTCGGTGAGGACACTGACTACGTCTTCCACAGTGGCAGCCAGGTCAACCAGTTCCTGGTGTACTTTAACAAGCACAACGAGTTCATCAAATGGTGTCCTGAATCCAGTTGGCGATGAAAATTCAGCAACGGTTTCCAGCAAATTTCGGGAGGGTTGAAAAGGCTGGGTGCCATTGAAGGGTACATTACCGGTTTCACCTCAGATGACATTTCAGATCAAATTGCAGATGATAGTGCAACTGAGAGTTCGGATGAAGGTAGAAATGAAAGTGCAAATGAGCGTTCTGATGAAGGTAGAAATGAAAGTGCAAATGAGAGTTCTGATGAAGGTACAGATGAAAGTGCAACTGAGAGTTCGGATGAAGGTAGAGATGAAAGTACAAATGGGAAGGTACAGATGAAAGTGTAGATGAAATTGCAGATCAAATTGCAAATCAAACTGCGGATCAAATGGCACAGGAAATGCGACGTCACATGCCACATCAACTTGAACATCACCGGCTGCGAAGGCGCATGGGATAGGGCGTCTGCATCGGAATCAGTAGATCCGGGTTTCAGTCCAGAATCGAGTCATGCTTCTGATTTGAACATTGGTATTACCTCTTCTGGCGCTCAACACAAGAAGAAAATGACAGTTGTTGTTAGCCCTTGTGTCAGTAAACTGTGATTGGGCGAGGCGTCGTGTCTAGTGTCTTTGGGATGACTTTCCAATGAGGTTGCACTACATGTATATATATATATATATATATATATATATATAGATGTCGGCATTGAGTCTTCTTGTAGCAGAAATAATGTTAAGCGATGCTAAAACCCAGTCAAAAAGAGAAAAATATCATGCACTTTGCACGTCCAGGGAAACAAGAGGTGATAACGTATATAGCACGTGCCAGGTTATTATGTGAGGGTAACGCCTACTAACCGAGAGTACAAGCAATGTGTGAAAATGCGCAGTTCGCCAGAGGGTTGCCAGTAACTCGGGGACCTTTGTCACCGGCTGTTACACGCAATCTTATCGCAGTGTACTTGCAACATATGTGAAAGTTACTCCTCGGTACTGTTTACCGCTAGTTGTCGTTACTATGCCTAGATGTCGCTGCTATGACTAGATGGCGTTGCGTTTCACGCAAAGACCTCTCATATCACTGATCATGAAATTTTTGGGGATGTTAAATTCATTTGTAACAAGAGCCTATGAAAAAACAAAGAAAACAAAACAAAATGTCGAATTTATAAGGATGTTCCCTGCATCAAACGTTTGCCACCTTCATTGACAATATTGTCCATAGATGTAAAACATATTTAAAAATAAATTAAGTGTTGTGTCATTTACACATAGCGAGTAATAGATGTGCTTTAAGCTCTTGTTTATATATTCCAGCAACCGGATATGAGTTTGGCACCGAAGTAGTTTTAAATTGTAGGCTTACTCCTGACTACAGTGTTAGACCTAACCTACAAATTTTTCTCTTTGATATGCCAGAGTACATCAACTCATTATAGATGTCTAATGCATATGACAAATTTGGCGCAGCAAGCAGTTCTGAAGTTATTATATAAGTTCGTGATGTTGAGCCCAAATCTGAATCAAACTCATTCTATCGTTTTCGAAACTCACATCAGTGTCAACAGCCACAGCATGTACCAAGAACATCCCCGAACCAGGGCAATTTTGCCCACCCTTTCACGATTCTCCTGTTGGGAAGCATCGCTCTTCAAGGTCAATGGACTCTGCTGTGTCATGTCATTTGGTTTCAGACCTGCTGCCAATCAGACCCTAAATCCGTCACGTCTCTTAGAAGCTGCTGACGGACCAGTGCTGACCGACCAGAAACATTTCTAGTACAAATCTCAATCTGTCGTGGTGGTCGAAATTTTGGCTGGCGGTCTCTCAATTAGGGGATTTGAGTGTGTCGGCTTGACAACATTGATGAGGAATTTTTTACATCGTTTCCAATGTCTATGAAGGCATCCAAGTTTTTACTAAAAACCACTAAAACATACCAAACAGCACTCTAATGTATACAGTTTACAGCATAGAGAGTAAAACCAGAGTAGCCATGACAGTGTGATACTAACATGTGACTTGAGAAGTCTATCCTCTTGTCAGTTTACACCAGTTAAGGTTTTATTCCTATTAAGTAAAAAGAAAAATGAAAAGACCTTAATTTCAAGTTTTTGACATCACTGTATGGTCTAGAATTACACAAGATGCTGTATTCTGTATTCACATCACATTTAATAAACAGTCACTTCACATTTTATATGCATTTGAGTAAAGGTAAAAGGAAGCGGAAATACTGAATTTAAAGCTCTTTTTGTTCAGAAATAAGAATTTTAAACACTTTTTATCTTCAGATATCTGAGACGTCTGATGTCGGAGCCAAGGCTTTTGGCTGATGGCTGATGCAGGAATGTTTGGAATGCTGAAATCATTTATTTATTTATTTAATTGATGTTTTACGACGTACTCAAGAATATTTTACTTATACGGCGGCGGCCAGCCTTATGGTGGGAGGAAATCGGGCAGAGCCCGGGGGAAACTCATGACCATCCGCAGGTTTATACTGCCAGACCTTCGCATGTACGATTGGACAGGAAACCAGCATGAGCTGGGCTTGAACTCACAGCGACGGCATTGGTGAGAGGCTCGTGCGTCATTACACTGTGCTAGCGCGCAAACCACATCGGCCACGGAGACCTCCAATCCTGAGTTTGTAATTTGTTACATTAATGCGATTATCTTAACTGGTAAACCTAGCTGAAATGTGCGAAAACTGCAGGTTAACAAGAGACCAAGGATATGTCTGGAATCAAGAGACGCCTAACACGATTTGCTTGCTTGCGTACCTGAGGTTAGAACACGATTCGAACAGGACATCTGTCTTATAACAGCGTTAACTCCTTGTTGCAAACCGGTCAGACATATTTATTGCTTCATTGTAATGTCATCTCGAACACACGATTCATGACGCCCTGTTCAGCAACAGAGTACGGACACCTGGCTGCCCAGAGCTTGACCTATCCTCGTGCCATATACAGCCGAACTCCGAACTACTCGGTTTCAAAGTATCGTCACAATAAGGCAATTTTGTTCCGACATGGCGTGGCGTTCAGTATCAGCAGATGGGTCAGTTATTCCTCGACGTCAGAAAGTAAACAATGACACGAATATCCCTAACTACCAGGAGATTTCCAATAAATTAATGTATAAATATTTTATGGAATTATATTATAATTCTCAATGGTACAAATTAAAGCGGAAATTCCTCAGGCATAGCGAGCAGTGCATGCCGGTATCAAAAAGGAGGATCTATCATTTACATTAATCTTAGTGTTATCATGTAAAGAAATGCTTTGCGGACCATAATTCAATGTTAGCAATTATTCCGTGTCATCACTGGATAATTTTACATATTGCGGTATCTACTATAGCTTCAAGATATTAAATGATTAAGTTGCGTGGAGGTGATGTTTCTCACCCGGTACTGCAGATTTTCTCAAATGCAACATAATGCTGCCATGAACATTAAGCTGAACTGCCTCTGTGGTATGGCGTTAAACAGAAGTCGAGGAAATACATAATCTAGAGGACAATTCCAAAGAGCTGGCCACACGCAGCGAGGAACTGGAACAAAGGGGTAAAAGCCTACTCTGCTAGGCCCAGTTCCAGACAGAAGAAAGTTAGGCATTTGGAATTTCATCCAAATCTCCGCATAACTCTTTCCCGTTTTAAGTATCTGACAGACAGACAAACAGATACCAGCAAAAACATGATCTCCTCAGCAGAAGAAATAAAGCCACAGTTTGATGTCACCGCCTTCGTTGTCATCGGCTAAGAATTTTCGGCAAAGCTCTCAGCCAGAGTCTTGATTTCTGTTAAATCCAAGCCGTGATGAAAAATAATGATGTGAGATCAAAGGTGGAATGACCTGATATATGTATTTCTTTGCTGGATGCTTACGCCATACCTAATTAGGCTATTTGACATATATAACGGCGGTAAGGTATATGGGTGAAGAAATCTGAACTGATCCCGGAGATCCCCCGCTTTAGTCCGAACCCCCAGTATGGCCGGGAACGGAAATCGATATTACGGTTTAAGAGTTTGTCGCCTTTCGGAAAATTGAGTTTTTCACTTTGAATTCCGACACTTGACTTCCTCACCTTAGACATGGACATTGCCACTATCACTGTCACTCACTATCACTGCAACTTCCACTGTCACTCACTATCAGTGTCACTGTCACTCACTGTCACAGTCACTGCCACTGTCAGTATCACTGTCACTGTCAGCCACTGTCACTGTCACTGCTACTGTCACTATCAGTGTCACTGTCACTCACTATCACTGTCACTGTCACTCACTGCCACTGCCACTGCTACTGTCACTGTCACTCACTGCCACTGCCACTGTCACTGCTACTGGCACTGACACTCACTATCACTGTCACTATCACTGCCAATATCACTGCCAATGTCACTGCCACTGTCATTCCAACGAACAAATCTGGAGGAGCAGGCAAAGCAGGTTCGAATCCAGCCGCCTGGATTTAAGTCAGGTAACTGGCGACGTATAGTGGTTTCCTTTTGTCTCTGCCTGGTTCATCTATCTAAAAACCTGGCGGCAGTCATATCATTCAGCTATTATTGAGTACGGAATATAAAAGCAGTCACATAAATTAATAGATCAAACTGAATGGCCAGAACTGTGGAAGTTTCTTCTATCACAGAAGCTCCCGACAAGCTTGTTGACTGATGACACTTTTTTTTAATTTCCATAATGGAAATCTTTTGTGATGCAGGTTAAAAAGGTTTTGTCCCCGGCTTAGGATGACATCCCAGTGAGGCTGATTAACAATTAGAAACTTGATATTGCTCACTAGATGTGATGACACACTTCATTTTAAGTAATTGTAGGCTATGACGTGTAATGAATTTAAAAAAAAAGTCACTCTATTTTTTTACATAATTCTGCTATGTAGGGAACCTCAGAGTTGCTATTATTTAAGCATATACCTGATCAAATCCCTAACAGAGATAAATTGACAAGAGGCCGGATTTCACGCCTGGTTACGTGTGGCCATTTCCCAACTATTACTCTGTTTTTGCTACCCCGGCTTCCATCTTCATGAAGTAGTCTTGTTCTTCGCTAAGTTAACTGTATGATTCTCAAGCTGTGCTGGTTAGAGTTTCTTATGACATGTTCATCCACCATCGGCAAAGCAGTAGAAGAATAATGATAGAAGACCCAATACATTATATAAGTATTCATAGCGCCGTATCTCCCACCCGCCAAGGAGTGTCATCAAAGACGAAACTCCGTCTGTGAATATTACTACACAAATCAGTGTGTCAAGGATATTCCATCAAACGCCTTCACTCTAAGTTTCTTAGATTCTACAATGAACACATCTGTCTAGTTGGTGCACACCAAATGAAAGCGTTATTATATTAACTCATATCTGTAACACCTTACTAACTTACTGTGTTGATGTGTTAAAATGAATGCTGATAATGTAGGCCTACACAGTAACATATCAACTAAATGTAAGTGTGAAACCATAAGAGCGCAATAATGAAATAATAATTACATAAATGTGTCCATGTATCATATATTACCAGAATTTTGAATTTCTCTCCTTTGCGGTCAACACATGTATTAACGTATTAACAGCTATGTGTTATTATATCAACACCGATTTTATAGGGTGTGTTATTTTGGTTATTAAGTGTTATTAACACTTGAACACATTATTGACGATGTGTTTATCTGTTTGCAGAGGTATATTTTGAAATAAAATCCACGTCTGATATATGATACAGGATAGGTTTACAATAGTTCTAGTTTTACGTCTAGGTCTAATATTTTTTTACACTTACATTTAGTTGATATTTTACTGTGTAGGCCTACATTGTCAGCATTTATTTTAACACATTAACGTATTAGTAAAGTGTTACAGATATGTGTTAATATAATAACACTATCATTATATAAGTGTGGACGGAGTGTCCAGAATCTCATAATTGTGTCTAATTCCACTTAACCTGGGGCTGCATGTGGGCCACTTAACACAGGGCTGCATGCGAGCAACCTTTTCATCATGTTGAGTAGGATCGCCACGTTGTATATTTGACCAGTTGCTATCCAAACACTACTGAGACACGTATTTGATTGTCGACTCCATATATACTAGACTAGTACACAATTTGTATACTGATTTTATTCTTCCGCCGAATATTCATTGCGTCTTATGGTCAACACTGAAAACCGCTGACGGCTTCTCTTTGCATGAATCTGTCATCTTTTATTTTACATACTTTCTTAGTTCTTTGGTGGTTGGTCTTATTGTTGTTCTGGAAGGTGATCTGAAGATTACCGACCCGTATCGCCCATTTTGTGTAACGGTTATTATACAAATGTCGGTTTCGAAGCCTTGGTTCCGAGAGCAGCAGAAAGTGTCGATTTTGTTACCAGAGCCGACTGTCGTATTTATATGGGTCATTTTAATGTCTATTTACATATGAACATATCTTTTTCAGCATGAAATTGGACTAATGTACCCAACATGAGACCTTGGACAGAATATAATAGCATTTGAGAGCAGCGTACAAAAAAATAAAAAAAAAATAAAAAAATAAAGATTCTGATTACAAAACCATTTCTTCCCCCGGTATGGGTCAAACGATTAAAAGAAAAGACAAACACTATACAAAATCTATATATGTTTCGATAAAAATCACAGTTGAAGTCAACAAAATTGTCACCTTTCATTTTTGTGATGTTGGATAACCGAGATATCGCGTTTCAAGGTAAGCAAAAACGCCAAAGTAAGGGCCGGCCATGTTATCAGTTTTAACCAATCAAGGGCGAGATATTTCTACCACTCGAGAAGACCTCTGTTTCCGCTGCGGCGTCACCCGTTCCTAATTCACCATTTTGCCATGTAGAAGTAGTGGTAAATAACCTGTTGTACTTCTGATTACGATACAATTCTGCTATACTTCAAAGCCATTATAAACGAGAAAGTAGTTATGGTTGGGGTTGTTCTCCTAAGGCCTCAACCAGGAATCCACAATGCCTGGCCGTCGGTTGTAACGATAAGGGGAGGTGGGGGAGGGCATACTTCGCACGACGAAGGAGTGTCGCCTGTCTGACACTGAAGAGCGTAGTTGATACGACATTGCCTTTCTAGTTTCGCTAAAATGGCCTATCCTATGGTCCCTAGAGTTCCAGATTAAATTGTGATTTATACACTAACCAAGCCAGTCATGAAAAACTACAATGCCGGTGTAGGTCTGTAAGATTACCTCTTCTGACATAAACTTGGTTATATTTTTGGTTTTCGTGTCTTTTAAGGTAGGAGCCCCCTAGTTTAAGTGACATAAGAGCAGACCCCTTTATTTGCCGAAATGAAATGTACCGCTGATATACTGAATGAAAAAAGCACAGTGCCGTTTTAGAGTGGCACAAATGGCAGTTGTGTCACGAGATACGTCTACATTGTATGTATTACAAAGTTGACCTGAAACCGGCCTGGTGTGCTTGACAGACGTTCGTTGGAGAGATTTAATAGTATCTGAGCACTGGGCACACAAGAAAGCCTGTTCTGCTGCAGTATGGAGCAGACGAGTTAAGCAGGAGGCCCTAATTCAGTGTCACTGAGAACACAAAGACCCTCATATTTACCCATAAATTTGCACTTGTCCACACAGCAAGTGGCATTTAAAGAAACTTTTGCTATAGGCCTATAAATTTTTTGTCATTTTAATGTCTGTATAATTTAATTTAATACTTTATTTATTTTAAGGAGGATTGACCACAGCCAGTGGCCACGAGGGGGTTTTCTCAACAAGATTATTTACATGTAATAACAACATTTGGAATATAACATCGGTTAGTTTACAGTTATGTAAAATTACACAAACAGATACTTGGGCAGGTACATGGGCAGGTACAGGGTATCTGTTTATAAAACAAAGTAGAGTAAACGGAAATCTTGTTATTCAACATGGAAATTATTCACGATTACACATTGTGATACCCATGTTTCTTGTGTTACATGAACAGTGCATGTGTGTAACACTCACGTTGTAACTTGGGTCAAAAAGACTTTAATAGGACTTAAATAAATTTATAGTTGTAAGGCATGAGAGACCTAAGTGTTAAATACCTAAATTAGGTATTTTTTTATGCCCTTGGCTCTACTTTAGCTGTGTATACCTCAGTGTTTTCAACTCTTATTGCCTACTTCTGCCGTTCGTGATGTCGTGTTTAAAGTATGTGTACCACTTCTCTTGTCTTACATCAGAGCTCTGTGCACAAGTTATGAAGGTATTTCACTGTTATTTCTTATATTTACTCTGGTATTACCTAACGGTAACAAACTAGTTATGTTATCTTTGACTGTCTGTGTCAGGTGATATATATGGTATTACGGTTTCGGTGCGCAAGAACCGAAGTACTGCACCGGTTCATCCAGGTGTGAGACTCCGCGGTATAGTTGACTCCTTCGCCCTGTTGTGGGTGAGTTTGTAGAAATTATTACCTACAGTAGCACTGTGGAGTCCGGATTCAGATTCAGAAGTTTTAATTATTTGTTTATTTATTTGATAGGTGTTTTACGCCGTACTCAAGAATATTTCACTTATACGACGGCGGTCAGCATTATAGCGGGAGGATACCGGGCAGAGTCCGGAGGAAACCCACGACCATCTGCAGGTTGCTAGCAGACCTTCCCACGTACCAGAAGTTTTTAAAGTATATAGATTATGAGGTTTAGTATCCTGTTCTAACCTGGTTTAATACTTATCACATGTTTTTAGTGACCTCCACCGTAGTGTACCACCGCCATGTTTGACCACTTGTTAGTTGATTACGTCACTTGCACCTAAATCAACTCGACTATGCTCACTGCATACTCTCAATATAAAACCACTTCGTAATCCCGACACGCGATAGTAAAAACTCTTGAAAATGAGTGGTCAAACTCTAATTTGACTGGAGTTTTCTCAGGGGACAGGGACTATATGGCCCAGACTGTTTAGGGCTTGCAGATTTAGGGACAGTGTTGTGAGGCCAAACGATAATATGTAAGTAAATGGGAAATTAAATATGGTGTGTGGCCAGCTATATGGAAGTGTCTGACTTGATAAAATGAAGATGGGGCTCATCCGATTTGCTGTAACTGGAAGGTACAGAATGTATTATGATTATTATGGGACAGCTGTTGTAGTCATATCTAAGAATTTATGAAAGGCACTCAGAGAAATCTTTTGCTGAATAATTTATTCCTCTGCTCTACTATGCTTTTGACTTTTTAGGATTTGTTGATTTATTGATTTACTCATTGGAGCTTTACTGGTACTCAAGAAGACATCTCAGGCCTATACGATGGTGGCCAGCATTACGGTGACAGAAATCAGACAGAGCCCACCGGAAACCCACAACCATTCGCAGACAGACTTTGCTTGCTATAGTATTTATTCTTTTATTTATCTGAATAGTGTTTTATGCGGTACTGAAGAATATGTCACTTACACGACGGTGGCCAGGATGCATATTTTGAGAAAACAGGGCAGAGTCCGGAGAAACCCACGACCACATCCTCACGTAGCTGGCAGACCTTCTCATCCATGACTGGTGACCGCACTGGTGAAGGACTTCTGGGAAATTGACTACGTTAGCAAGGAAATCCCTCGGCCACGGATTCTAGATTTCTAGAGCACATTAATGTTTCTGGCATTTTAGTTGCAGCTTTGGAGAGTATGTTTACTTTTAACGGCAGTGGATGTGCCAACACTGATGAGTGAAATATTTCAAATTAATTCCCGAAAGGCGCGCCAGCAACCTACGGATAATCGTGAGATTATCTGTAGGTTTTCCTCCCACCATTGTGCTGGCCGCCGTCGTATAAGTGATATATCCTTGAGTACGTTGTAAAACACCAATGAAATAAATAAATGCATTCCCAAATTACACGTTGTATAATAAACATTACCCTCTTAATGACATTAATTTTTTTTTTCTTCACAGAGCTTCCTTGGGCTTGATTCTGCTAAGGTACAACATGGAGGTATAGGTCTATGACATAACATACATGTATTACCAGAAGGTACAAGTATAACATGACTCCAGTACTTCTGACATCAACTATTCTATCATGTTCAAAGAAAAGAAGTCCCAAACCGTACTTTGCATAAAATTATATAAATTGTCAAAAGGCTTTGATTAACAGAAGTTTCTTGATCATATAAAGATGAGATACGTTTCATTCCTCCCACCGATTCTTTCAGAACTATGGATTTGTACTCTTTCATTCACTAATGATCCAATGCGAACTTCTGCAAAAATATTCCTGTTATATTTACCGAGGAACATGATAAGAGTTTCCTCGAAATGAAAGTGAAAGCAAAGTGAACATATGGTGTGTCATGCAATGAAGCTTGTCAAACCGGGTGTGTATTGTCAGACCGGGTGTATAATATTCTTCTGCCACATATACAAACGTCCTGTGTCGACAAGCATTATACAAGACAAGACTGACTTAGCCTGTGTGCGCAATTCTAATCGTAAAGAGTAAAGGTAAGATTCTAATGCGTTCACAACTTATGTACATATTGTACGGGTTTTGTGTAGTGGATGATCTGAGGGTTCTTAATTGGAAAAAATTCTGTACCCAAAGTTTATTTATTTAATTTAAAGATAGCTTTATTCAGTGGACTAAACCCAATTAGTTCCTTCATCACTTGCAGATCTTATTTAAGGCACAGAAAGGTGTCTGGGGGGTTTCTGAATCATCCATGCAGGACACTGACGCTTCACAAGGTATTTTAACCTGTATTTTGATCGGCTCCGTGTCTCAAGTCTCAGGTACATGCGCCTTCCAATCTGACAGCGTGAATTAACAACTGAGTGGCAAAAGATCACCCCTGCAACACTTAAGAGTTTGAAAAACAGTTTGATGAGGAGTATGGATGAGTGTTTTATTGCAGAGGGTGCTCAATTTGAGCATTTGATATGATTATTATCAGTAAACTTGTTTTTGAAATCAAGAAAGGTGTTTTTTTCTTAAACCAGGATGCTGCGCGATTCCTGGGACACTCTGTATATTCACTTACTGTACTGTGTTCAGCGAAATTTGATTTTGTCGCCTGGATATTATTGTTGAAGATTCACTGAGGGCCAAAGCAAATTTCCACGGCAGACAAGTCCCAAAAAGTGCTGCTATCAGTACATTCACCTAACCACCTTTGCGACATATATACTCTGTAAATGACCATACAAATTTGTACATTGACAATGCATATGTGTGAGTAGTACACAGTACACACATCAGTGTGGAAATATTACACAAACTACATAAATTGTGGACTACTGGTATAGAAAATTATATTCATGTGTATTTTGGCCAGAATAATGTGTTCCACCAGTACACAATAGTTTTATACTGTAGCGCACACTTTTGTCTGTGGCACATGTGCGTTACATCGTTATCAGTGTTTTTGTCCTTGCAGACCAATAATGAGGAATGAAATATAGGCTGGTAGCTGGCAGTTATTTTTGGATGAAAGACTACTTTGAACAAGCGATACCCACTGTGTGTGTACTGTGGAGACAGGATGCCTCTCTTTTTTGGCGTTCATGGCTTCATTTTATAAATTTTAGCCTTTCGTCTTCAAAGGTAAAAATAAAGAGAAAGTGTACAACATAGATTCTTAGAGCACCCTCACACAAATGGAAAACAAGCATTATGTTAGAACGGCGAGATAGCCTGCCTGTAAGCATAATGACAATGGCACATTCATGTGGATTCATGTGAGTCAAGCATTCCTTGGACGCGTGATTTTTGGGTCAACGTACGAGGCACACTCAGGTGAGGATCCGATTGGCTTTGTTGGTCTTTCATAGTTCCTCGTTACAGAGTGCGATTTGGCGAAAAGTAAGAACATACCTGTAAATCGTGGCCTATAGACCTACACGTGTGACCTGGTATAGGCGGTTTGGGAACACTACGGCATGCCTGTAACATTAAACGCATATTGATCCTAATCTAAATCTTCGTATTGAGGACATGGACTGTGATACATTCGCACCGAAAGCAGCGATTTGCTCCATTTGTTTGATTGGCGTTTTATCTCATACTCCAGAATATTTCACTTGTACGACGGCCAGGAATATGACGAGAGGAAACCGGACAGAGTCTAGGGAGACGCCCATGCACGACCACTCACAGGCTGCTGGCAGGCGTATATACGACTAGAAATCATAGTGACAGCATTGGTGAAAGGTTCCTGAGCCATGGATCTGTTCCGGCACACCGAAAGCAGAGTGATTTGTAATGCATTGGCATGTACCCAATAGATATGATTCACCCATTAAAACTGAATGTCAGATTAAGAATGATAAACGCTGGGACCCTTCAATAAATTTATTTATTTATTTCACGTGATGTTTTACGTCGTACACAAGAATATTTCGCTTATACGACGGTGGTCAGCATGATGATGGGAGGAAACCTGACAGAGCTCGGGCGAAACCTACGACCACCCGCAGCTTACAGGCAGATCTTCTCACGTACGGCCAGGGAGGAAGCCAGCATGAGTTGGAGCTTACAGCGACCTCATTGGTGAGAGGCTTCTAGGTCATTGCACTGCGCTAGCGCGCTAACCGACTGAGCCATGTAGGCCCCCATCCTTCAATAGAAAGGCCAGTATTAATAGACTGTTACCTAGTCTTACGGTAGAGGTCGTCCAATTCTTCAGTGTGCTATGTTTTCATTTTCGTTTCCAAGAAACGAACGCGTCCAGTATGTTACATTATCTGCATATATTGAATAGCATTTCTAGCCTGCTTATTCTTTGAGCATACTGACGCGTGTACTCTTATGTATAGAACATCTACGTGGTCAAGTATTGTAAGCGTGACCCAGATACTGGTTTGACAGTCCGATACATGTCATATGATTTACGCAGTCACATATTCACACACGCACAAGTCTGGTCTACTCTATGTGTAACCATTGACAGGTTACTGATCTCGGCTATAGTATTACACTCGAAAAACGCAGCAATGAAAGATAAACACCTCCCATGCCTTATGATAGTCTGACTCACATTGGCCTACGTCATGCAGATAAATACATAGCCCTGCGTAGACAAATGAGAATCAGTCTTCGAACCTAGGCCATGCCGATTCAGATAAAAAAAGATAAGACTGTAACACACAGAGGTCCAAACTGGCGGTGACAGAAACTGATTAAATGCGAAATCTTTGTATTTTGTTTATGGTTGAGCTTGAGTACGTTTGGACTACTGATTACAGGTGTCTTAACACCTTGTGTTTCTTATAAATGCTATATGGCCGACCTGCATCCACGGAGTTTACTATAATAGCGAGCAGTGTCTTTATGATTGAGGTTGATTACGTCTGGCCATCTGATAATTACCATAAAAAAAGTCATCCTCAAAGTTAGATATAGAATGACCTCACAAATGTCAAGGTCTTGAAATTAAATACAAGGCCTTGTATTTAACAACTGGTAATGTTCACGAAACTGGCATAACTCCAGCTAGACCTATTTTGCCATGCACATGTACATGCATAACAATCTTTGTACGCATGGACATACACATGTATATATGCCTAACGTTAGGAGTTTTCTGGTATATAAGAAATATATAAACCTAGGCGTAAACCTATTCGTATACCAGCTGTCAACCAAAATAGCCTTTACGGGTCAATAATCGCAAGACCGGTTTTAAAAAACGACAAATATAAGAAATGCATGAGTGTTTGTAAAATGTTAATTTATTGCTTTAATATACAGCAGTTAGTTTCATAATCACTTCCTGGAAATAGAAGCATTATAGGCACAAATCGTTATTTGCGTATTAGAAAGGGGTCATTTCATTTGATATCGACCTGTTCGGATAGGTATCAGCTTCTACGAGACAGAAAATCGATCTGGTTTTTGTGCACATGCAATTATAGCATTGGCCAGCCAACATCAGTCAAGTTTTAATGTGAGGTCAACGAATTATTATTTTATTTTGCTTTCCAAGAAGGCAATAACGAGGTAAACCGAAGTCAAACCGGAAATGTTTGCTTAGTACAGATCGTAAAGGTTGATCAATTCAGCCGTGCCAATGAACTTCACGTATCTTTATTAATGTCCAAAACTGTTTACATTGCAGAAATCACTGTGAAATCCAACCACTGACTCAGATATGGCGTCAAATCAGACGGAAGTTGTAACCCGGTCGGACCGGTGCGCAAAGATCGTGTCCGAATTGTTGAGCACACAGACGGAAGTGGCTATGGATGCTGAAGGGGTCAATCTCGGGAAAACCGGGCCCCTAACCCTCCTCCAAGTGGGCACCAGGGAGGGGCATGTCTACCTGTTTGACGTCCACACCAACAAAGCCCTACTGGAGACGGGATATCTTAAGGACCTACTAGAATCGACAAAAATTGTTAAGGTAGGTGTAAAGCTGTGTTATCTTCTTTGCGGTATTTTGGCCAGATATAACCGAAGGGTAGACGTGATCATATAAAGCGGTGGGCCTACGCCTCGGGCCTTTCATCAGCCCACCTCCATCTTGTATTGTCCAGACTGAATTGATGTCCATTGATAGGTTTATCACTGCCAGCTGGGTTGAAGAAAATAAAACATGACGAGGTCTTCCACCGAGTTGGGTAAAGTCTACGTCATGGATAGCCTGTCAGAAGGTGTCGTTTATCGGCTAATATATACAATACTGAATGTGAAGTATAAATGTAAAGTTATATCATGCGTAATAGAATTATAAAGCAGGCTCGTGTATTATACTATTAACCGTCTTTAGCAGGTAACGATTTCGTGGCGTGAATGGTAAAGGAAAAGAACAATAGCAGTTTTCTTGTTACCATGTGACATGTGTTTTTGTCTCTTTTTGTAGATCGTCCATCCGTGTAGAGGGAACAGGGCCGCAATTCCCGCCTAGTTCAAGGTTAACCTCAGTAATGTGTCTTTGTCGCTGTTTTGTAGATCATCCATTCTTGTAGAGGGGATAGTGCCGCTCTGAATGCCCAGTTTGGGGTCAAACTCCGCAATGTCTTTGACACACAGGTAAACACGTTATTTCATTGATGTGTAACATGCTTAACGCCGTTGTGAAGACATTTTCAGTTATACAATGGCGGCCATGTTTATAAATGATGAAAACACGAGGGCTTGGTATACCTCCCTTCTCTCCTTTTCCAGGGACCACACTTGTCTTAAATCTGCAGCCGAATCTGCTAGCTGCGAGCCTATGGCTACAAAGGTCAGGTCCCATTGAAAAGGTTGAGAGCAGCCCTTGAGCCATTTGAAAGGTGTATATTGACATAAAGCACTTTTCATTGGAACTGATCTATGGATCGTTACGAGAAACGTAACTGTCATGATGACACAGATAGGTCGCCATGGTAGTTATGTTTCGCGTAGTCATCGTAAAACTGAACCCTCGGTGTTGTTGCTAACACTAAGAAACTGTGGCTGTCCGAACATTAAAATCGACTATTTGTGCTTCCATAACGACATGTTTGATGTTGTCAGCGTTTTGTGTTTGTAGCTAAATTCTAGTGATATCATATAAATCTGTGATATTTGAGGACATTTATGGATCCAGGCAGGTCTATTACTTTGACTGTTAATGTCAATTAATGCATTACATGCAGTTTTTCAAATTTATTTCACCGATTTTGTTGCGATGATTATTTTACAATATGTGAGAACTTCCCGTGATTAGGAGGCTGCAACACGTACGGTATAATGAAAATGGTCTGCTGACATGACAAGTTGTTTTTGAACATGATTTCGAACATGAGCGCACGCGCTATAGAAGTTTACGTATTGCGCAAACTCAGGTGTAACCTGATGACTGGTATATAGGTTCTCGCGAACACAAGACAAACGCACTGGTGTGAAAACAGTATAGGTTTTTCACCGTAGAGAACTAGTCGTGTACCCAGGATATGCAATGTAGCTAAAACCGTAATCACTACAGGATACAGGAAATGTAAGACTGGAATTGTTTGACCATAATCGGTGTATGTTGTCTAGTTTAATAAACTTATTGAAACATTTAGATGCTAAACAAGTATGTTCATATTAACATCGTCATCATGTTAACGTAGACAATTTTGTAGAGTTTAGGATGATATAATAATGAAAATCCTTTATGTTTTACCATAAGTTGAGAGGATTACCAATTCGAGTTGAAAATAAGACACCCCGCTCAACCCTTTTAACTTCAAATCATCGCGAATGTGTGTGGCCCTAACTGAATGGTTGTTGTTTTCTCACCCGTTAGGTGGCTCACCTGAAGATAGAAGAGTCAAAGGGCAAACTACTGCCGCACGAGCTAAAGCTGGCAGATCTGTGTGATGCCTACGGCGGAAACTCTGGGCCGTTGGAATCCAAGGATGACATTAGGGTAGGTGCCTTTAAATCTTCCACATAAAACAATCACGAACAAAGAGTAAAACTTCACCAGTTTATTGTTTTCATGTAATTTCGACGTATCAGCGAACGATGATTTTTGTTCATTATAAATATGTAGTAGGTGGTCAAATATAGCGAAGGGACGACGGCGAGTGGTACCGCCTCGGTACCGGCCTGGTGGTGAGAACGTTCTCTTCGAGGTCGGGAAATCCGGGAACAATCCCTGGTCGGGTCGAAGACTTTAAAAGTGGAACTTATTGCTGCCTCGCTACGTGCTCAGCAATTAAGGGTAAGAGCAAGCAAACAGGACTGGTAGGTACGGTGTCAGTATAATGTGACTGGGGTGTCATGACTGGTGTCTTCGGAATGATGCTCCATTCACGGCAGCACTTTTTCGACATGAAGTCGCCCTGCCACAAGAAGGCACAATATCTATTCTAAGGGTTCTTTGTCGTCATATGACTGAAAAATTGTTAAGCACGACGTAAAACCTAAACATACATTTATACATACATACATACTTGCATAAGGCGAGTTGTGAAGATGTTTGTCTTTCAATGGCTGGCAAACAAAAAGACAGAAACAAAATAAATATTAAATGATAACATTACCCGCAACATTGAATAGTGTGTAACTGTGTTTAACAGAAAAAATGGATGACAACGGCAGGTTATTGGGCGATTCGTCCTCTGAAACCGGAAATGATTGACTACGCAGCTGCAGATGTCATTGTTCTCTTTGCTGTATATGACAACCTCCGAAGGTAAAGCTCTGACAAAACAAGAATACATCCAGTGTCTGTTAACGGTTAAGACTTTTTTTTTATTTTTGAACTAATTTTAAACTAAGTACTAGATTTTATTTTGCACACTGCACAAATCAAAACGTCAGCATAACAGGAAATATAAGCGGGTCAGCTTGACGCCATATTCATCCTGAAAATTTTTGATTTGGTCATATTAGTACATCGTTCACTCTTGGCTGATGATCAGCACGACGGAGGTATGTGGCTGAAGTTCTGGTCAGATCAGTATCAGTACATATACTGTCATTGAAAGTCTGCAGATAGATGCCTGGCGTGTTTTAAAACACCTCTTTAGACAAACGGGTTAGACAACGTTTGCCATGTTTTGAACAAAGATCACTTGAGTCATACCACTTCAAGCAAAGACGGGGGGCTCTGTGGCTCAGCCGGATAGCGCGCCAGCGGAGCGTAATGACTTGAAGCCTCCTACCAATGCGGTCATTGTGAGTTCAAGTCGAGGTCATGCTGGCTTTGTCTCCGGCCATACGTGGGAGGGTCTGCCAGCAACCTGCCAGGTTTTCTCCTACCATAACGCTGGTCGTATAAGTGAAATATGCTTGAGTACGGCGTAAAACACCAATCAAATAAATAAATAAATCCAACGAAGAAGTGTTTCCAAAAGTGTCATGCACTTATTTGCAGACTTGAATAGCAGCCGAAGGGTCACAACCCCGGCCTCTGTACGAAAGCCATCGAATGAGGCAGTACATATATAAGTACGACAGTTTTTATAAAGACCGTATAGCAAAACAGGCTGTCTTCTAGATGGTTTTGAAACCCGACAAACCAATCTCACAAAGATTTTACGACGATAAATAAATGATTGCTGTCCACAGCCTCCTGCACGAAAAAGGGTTGTATAAAAAGTTTCAGGAGTCCGTGGATGTGGAAATCATGGTGCAAACGGACTCGGCTGTGTCGGAGCGAAAACGCGCGTTCCTGACCAGCACTGTGGATGCTATCCTGAAGGAGATAGCCGACAAGTGCGAGCGAGGCGGGTGCCAGCGTCTGGAGGATCTGAACGAAAACGAGGTTCGCGCCATGGAATTATGCTGGCCTGACCAGATCATCCAATCATCTACCACGTTCAAGAAGATACGGATGCAAAGTCTGGAAAAATATGTAGATGACATTGAGCGAAAGATTGCGGAGGATCCGATGGCGTGCGAAGTGTCCGGAGCTGTTTACGGTAAACTGAAAGCCAACGAAAGCCTGTACAACGGCAGCGAGCTGGGCCGCAGAATAATTACACTGTTAAGGAGGATCGGTGTATTACAGATGGAACAACTGAAGAATAAGTACAGGGCGGATACTCCGCTGGCGTATATCCGTGGCAGCGACTTGGGGCCCATCAGGAAAATCCGGATTGACGAGGAGGAGAACTCCAATCTGAGGGCGTTGTGCTGCCGGTTAGTTTTTCGGGACCTTGAGGAGCTGAAAAAGCAATACCAGGAAGACCCCAGAGCCGTGGAAATCCCAAAGGGTCAGTATTATAAAATCCGGTTTCTGGCCACGAGAAGCAGATATTGTTCACAAGAGCTGAAGCATCTGAGTAAAGAGCTGTGGACCTCATTTGTGCAAAAACACGGCAAAGACCACAAGTACTAAACGTGTGTGGACCTCATTTGTGAAGCGCAGCAGCAAAGAGCACAAGTATTCAACACTTGTGCACCCAATTTGTGGAGCCAAGCTTGAATTTGAAATGAACATGCTTAGACAGACCGCTCAAGGCTGTATCTGTTTTATAATGTTTTATAACGGAATTAAATGTTCACTTGCAGGCGAATATTTTTAAAGTGGGTATTCAGAGCTATTCCGGCGTTAAAATCCGTGTAATCAAGATTTTGTGACGCCAGAATAGTCCTGGTACATGGGATTCATAAAGCTGACCAAACCTCTGAATATATTAAGCCCTCCCAGAAAGAAAAAATGAGAGCATTTTACGCGGAATTTGCCAATGTCTGTCTGATATCTGTCTTGTTTGAACTTTTACCTTTCTGAGACATTAAAGTGTTGTTATCACAGCAATCGGTCGCTCTTTGATCTGTAGCGTACCAGGATCGAATCCGGACCCCGCTGTTTTGGATGCATGCAGCCTTATGTCCCTGGATTTTTTCAGCTACCTTGTCAAGAATTGTGGTATGCTCCGGTCTTCGCCAGCCATTGAATGCAAAATATTCTAGCGTGGCAACAAAAAGCAATCACATGATTGCAAACTGAGCAGGGCTGTTTGAGAAGGGTCAGAATAATGAGCCATTACCCTTCAATGATGAGCCATTTCACTGTGATAATGGGCAATAGCCTCCTGATAAAGAGCTACAACCCTGTATTTTTATGAGGCACAACCGTGTAATAATGAGCCACAACCCTGTAATAATGAGCCACAACCCTGTAAAAGTGAGCAACAACCCTGTAATAATGAGCCACAACCCTGTAATAATGAGCCATAATCCTGCAATTAATAGCCATTTCACTGTGATAATGAGCCATAGCCCCGTAATAAAGAGCCACAACCCTGTAATAATGAGCCACAACTCTGTAATAGTGAGCAATAACCCTGTAATATTAAGGCACAACCCTGTAATAGTGAGCAACAATCCTGTAATAATGACGCTTTATGAAGCTTTATTCTATCAAAAACTTGAATATATAAATGTATATGTTACCTGGATATTACTTTTAATTTACATAGATTTTTCATACTATATGGTTTTGATCTTTTATTTTGCCTTTAAAAGTCATTGCTATATGGAGTATAAAATGCAAGGATCAATTTTGAAAAACAGTTTTCATACCGAATTTGGGGATTTTTTGTGCAATGATATCACTTTTTTTACGCAAGGTGCGTTTATGGCGTAATCGAGACTTGGTCGTAACCCTCCCAGCCGGCCTTGGTGACAATGGGCCGTGGGCGGCTTTAGTGAAATATTCTGGAGTGCGGAGTAAGACATCTATTAGGTAAATAAATAAATTAATTAATGAATTAATATTTAATTATTTATTTGATTGGTGTTTTACGCCGTACTCAAGAATACTTCACTTATACGACGGCGACCATCATTATGGTGGGAGGAAACCGGGCAGAGCTCTGGGGATACCCACAACCATAATAAATTAATAAATATATCACACCCTTAACCAAATGTATGCGAGCTGCCAGTAAGTTTTTCAAGTTCACTTGAAGGATAAATATGATGCTGCTAACGACTGATAAAGACAATTAAGTGAGATGAAAATTAAAGAAAATCAGATGGGTTCTCTGGGAATCAAGTTATTTCTAATAACCAGGAAACGAAAGCATTTTGCCATATATCTTATGATTTCAGTACATGTATTCAACTGGTTGTCCTGGGCCATTTATATTGACACAAAATAACTCGTGGAAAAGTCATTATTTGTCGTAAAACTGAAGGAGTGCATTTATTTTTTTTTCTTTAATTAGTGTTTTACGCCGTGCTCAAGAATATTTCACTGATACGACGGCGGCCAGCATTATGGTGGGAGGAAGCCGGGCAGGAAACCCTCGACCCTCCCACGTACGGTCGGATTTAAACACCGAGCAACTGCAGTGGTGAGGGGCTTCCGCTGCGCTAGCGCCACGGAGGCCCCCTGAGGGAGTTTACCTTGATGTAAAGTCATTATCTATCGCCAATCTGAGAGAATGTAACTTGCTGTAAAGTCATTATCTCTCACCAGTTCGAGGGAATGTAACTTGTAAAGTCATTATCTGTCACCAAACTGAGAAAGTGTAACTTTGCTGTCGTCATTATCGGTCACCATTCTGAAGGAATGTAAATTGCTGTCAAGATATTATCAGTCACCAGTCTGAGGGAGTGGAACGTGGTGTCAAATCATTATAGGTCACCACTCTGCGGGAGTGTAATTTGCTTTCAAGTCATTGTCGGTCATCAGTCTGAAGCAGTGAAACTTGCTGTCCAGTCATTATCGGTCACCAAACTGAGAAAGTGTCAAGTCATTATCTGCCACAATTCTGAGGGAAAGTTACTTGCAGTCAAGACATTATCAGTCACCAGTCTGAGTGAGTGGAACTTGGTGGCAAGTCATTATAGGTCACCAATCTGATGGAGTGTATTAACTTACTGTCAACTCATTATAAGTCACCAGTCTGAGTGAGTGTAATTTGCTTTCAAATCATTATCGGTCACCAGTCTGAGGCTGTGTAACTTGTTGTCAAGACATTATCAGTCATCAGTCTGCGGGAATGTAACTTGGTGTAAAGTCATTATCTGTCACGAATGTGAGGTAATGTAACTTGCTGTCCACTCATTATCGGTCACCAGTCTGAGGGACTGTAACTTACTGTCAAATCATTATCGGTCACCATTCTGAGGGAATGCTTTCCAGTCATTATCGGTCACCAAACTGAAAAGGTGTAACTTGGTGTAAAGACATTATCTGTCACAAAACCGAGGGAGTGTAAATTGCTGTAAAGTCATTTGTTACCAAACTGCGGGAGTGTGACTTGTTGTCATGTCGGTATTTTTCAGCATGCTGAGGGAAAGTATGTTCTTGCCACTTGGCTTCTTTACATTGACTCTTGAAGCAATGAGTTCCTGGTGTCGAACACTAGCTGATGTTTAACATTATGAATTACAAAGGGTATTCTGGCTGCATTCTTTTTGTGGTAACAAGAACGCCGAATGTATTCACGAGTAGAGCTTGTGGTGTTATATGTTACTGAGTAAAGGCAGTTAGACATGTAATAGTAAATATGAGATAAATAAAGAGTAAAGAGCCGTACTTCTGTAGTGGGGGCCTGTCATGATTCGCAACTGGTGTAATATTACATGTCAAAGATGCTCTCAACTACATGTTAGAGCTATGTGGCAGTGCACTGAGGCTCTTATGATGAAGTGCTGAGGTTCCTAAACCCATTCCGAAAGAAAAAAATGATACATTGCTGCCAGTATTTTAATACGATCTCGTTTCTAAGCAGATACATGTACATGCTGTATAAGAATCTCCCATTTTTTGCAAAAGACTCACTTATCTGGATTTCCCCAAACCCGCCGCAATTTTACTTTCGGCCTGCTTTTCTAGGTTTGATGCCATCCATAGCTCCGGCGTGATCTGGTGTCCATCTACAGACACGTACGACCCTTGTTCCCCGACGTGATCGGGTGTCCATCTCAATACGACCCCTAATTCCACGGCGTGACCGGGTGTCCATGTAGATGCGACCCCTATGCCCGGCATTATCGGTGTATACCTACGACCCTTAGCCCCGGCGTTATCGGATGTCCATGTAGATATGAGCCTTAGTCGTGGCGTTATCCGATGTCCATGTTCATACGAGACCTGCTCCTGATGTGATCGGAAGTCCATGTACATACGAGCCTTAGTCACGGAGTGATCGAAAACAGTGTTACTGTCTATAATTCGGATCTAAATTAATGTGCATACAGTTACCACTTTAAGCCTATCATATCTCTATTATTCGTTGTATATACTCTGACATATATCCTTAATTTCTCTGTATATTTTTGTCTATGACAAGGTCACAAAAAAGATTGTACAGCATGCATTTTTCAGTGTAAAGAACACTTTATGCTCCTGTGTGGATGGCAACCCAACCATTTTTATATGGCAGGACTATAAACAGTTCTGCCTACATGATACAAGGAAAGTGAATAGTGAAACTGAAAATAAAAGTTAATCATAGCTGTAGCCTACATGCACTTTAATCTCTTGTGTACAGATCATTTCTATTTAAGTAATGAATTTTTCTCCAAGGTCTGCAGCGCGATAATCATCTGGTAACAAACACATGCCATAAATCTTTGCTCACCGTTCCGGTTGAATATGTTCAGTAAGCGTCAGGGCGCACATGCGCATGGATTATTTAGTTTACTTGCACCTGGCACTTGGCAGTCCATGTATGCTGTTTAGGCTATAAACGTAGAAGAAATAGACTCTTCTGATTTAATATGAATCCATGTATATATAAGGTTATTTCATTATTTAGCACAAAGTAAACCATGTAGTTACACATGTATCAATCTCCACATAATGACAACAGAGGTGGAAATAGCGACAGGTGCTCGGCTAGGCGAGGCAGTGAAGCAAGATCTGCTGTCAAGCCTATAGAAGCCAGGTTACAGAGCTCTCTACCTATTCAATATGTGAAGGTAAATAAAATGTGACATTGTAGGCGTTTGTCACTATAGATATCAGCTGTCGCTATGGATTGCAGGCACTAACATGAAGTGTGAATTCGGAGAAAAGCTACAGTATTCCAGGAACTGACATTTGTAAGCAGAACTGCTTCAGATCTGTCAGCGTTACCTGCTTACACTCTCGCGTCACTCGCGCAAGGACAGCTGGAATTTCAGGCTAAGAAATATTTAAATGTATATATCGGAATGCATAAATTAAACCACATATTCCATATAAAATCAACTAAGATCACGACTTTTTTGGTTTAGCTACAAGTTGTAGTGAAGCTTAATTAGAATATTTCTTGCCATATCCTTTTCAATGAGAACAAAATTCTTCTTCATTTATTCTTAATTTAATAAAGCTAAGTCTCCCTGTATAAACCTGGCCAGTGCTTCGTGAAGACAAAGGTGAGGCTAAACCTTGCTTTGTAATCCAGGCCAAAGCTTCGTGAAACTTTAAGTTAAAGCTCGATATCACTGTTTTAAACTGGTCAGTACCCCAATGAAGCAATACGGTAAAGCTAAAATTCCCTTTATAACCTTTGTAAATCCCACCAGTGCTTCATAAGGTAAACGCTGTGAATTCTGCGTGCAGACAAAGGCGAAGATAGATCTCCCTTCGTAAACGTGGTCAGTGTTTCACGGAGTCACATGGTGAAGCTAAATCTGACTGTGTAGATAAGGTCAGAGTTTGATGAAGCAATATGGTAAAGGCTCATTTCTCTTTGTAACCTTCGTAAACCTCACCATGCTTCATGAAGCGACGAGACGAAGCTAAATCTCACTGTGTCAAGCCGGTCAATGCTTCCTATAGCCAAATGTGAAGCTAAATATCCTTTTGTAAACCCGGTCATAGTTTCATGAAACCAAAAAGTTCGTAAGCTAATCCTGAATGTTTTTAATTACATAGTTAACCAAGCTACAGGGAAACTTGGCGTTGTAGTTGTAGAAAGAACAGACCGTGCTTATAGAAAAGTTAACGATTCCCGCCAAGGCCAAAAAAGTTGTGACTAGATGTGGCCCATGCTACGTGATAAGAACAGAAAAGCATTTTCTGCGTACCAGACTTGTACGCAAGCCTAGTATAGATCATGCTATTTCCCCAGCTCAATCTGGTGATCTCGAACGTAACAAACCTGCGATATTAACCCTACACAATCCATTAGCTATTACTTTCTACGTCACACAGTGCCTAAGTGAATAGTGATTGAGTAATTATGGAGTATGGCGTTAAATAGGAACTTAATAAATCAAATAAATAAATGGGACTAAAAAAGGGACGTCTAGCTCACACCCATCATGAAATAACAGGACATTCGAACCTGAGATAGACGTACATTGTGTAGCCTATATGTCGGTCTAGCGTAACACACATTGATTTCTTCTGTTCAGGTTGTTATCGAACTGTACCTCTTAGCGTTTTATGTTGAGATATGCACACATCGGGCCCCCCGCGTCCGGCTAGGTCCCCTGTGATTATAGAGTTGCCGTTACTAGCTTTCAGATACATGCGTATAGCCTACATGTTTACATAGTTTGTTGGGAATTAGTTGACGGAAACAGCCCTATTTAAATTAAAATTGTGTTGTGGAAAAAACAAAACCAAACATGTGGTTGCTATGTAAAAAAACGTTGACCAAATTGTCGTTGGGGATTGTTGTTTTCATGCACACGCTCCACTATAAGAACTGAAAGTGAAAGTAACGGGGTTTCCGAGGGAATTTTTGTCGATATCAGAGACGGCTAATATTTTGGTCTATCTCTGTTGTCGGAAGAGACCGATACTGGTTTTCACTCCGTGAGTGTGGGCCCAGTGGTGGTCAGGCTTCAAACATAGGTCGAGGTAAGGAGTAGCTAAGACATACTGTATAAAACTAAATCGCGTTAGACATGTACATATGTGTAGGTTGCCAGGTAACATAAACTCAGATTACCAAGACAAGGCCTAAGTCCTCACGTTCTGGAATACATGTGTAAACGGTAGTTCATATGCTTGCCTTGTGGAGGTGGAGATGAACGGTAGGCCTAATTCATAGCCTACCATTGACAGCTCATCCGACGCTTTGGAAGTGGATTGATCATGGGGTCCCCCCCCCCCCCGCCAAAGCTTACTAAATCTCTCCAGGAGGCTTACGCTGACGTATACATGAAATGAATAATTATGACTTAACATGACTTCCACACGTACGTTTCACGTTGGCGGCAGTGTGTGGCAGAATCCATACTCCTCCCCTCGTTTTACACCACTGCATATTCTGGTCAATTTTGTTTACAAGTCTTGAGCAACGCCACGATCGTGGCCATGAGGCAGCTGGGAACACTGTCTGAACTCGTGTTCCTGTTAACACTTAATACTCATCTGTACGCCTATATGTATGCATTCCCTTGTGCTCAAAGTACCATATGTAAAACATACTTGAAAGGGACGCCTAAGGTATTTTTATTGATTGCAAATAGTTCAGCGCAAATGGACTTGGTGGTGAGACTAATCAATCCTTTTAAAACAAGCCCAAGGCTATGTCGCACGGCGATCGAGAGCTGAAGTGTGGCAGCGATGTACAACCAGCGTAGGAAGCGGGTGCACAACGGAAAGTTATGGATATTCAGAATATTCGAATGGGGAATCCCGTCGGGGGATTTCGTGGGAAATCCCCAGGGGGGACTCCCGTATGGTTTACTCAATATTTCAGCTCTCGTCTCCCAATCCTCCACACAAGCTCATAACAACGCGCGGATCTACGTGTAGGCTGTATTAAGTGAGAAACTGGGTAGGTTAGGGCTCATTCATCTTCATTATATCAAGCCAGGCATTAGGTGTATTCCTACGCGTTTAGTTGGTTACACACCACAATTAATGCTTTCTAGTTCCTTTCTGTTTTAGAGATATTTTTTTTGGCTCCCCCGCTCTGCCTTTCTTCATTTTTTCTGGTTGCTGGGTGGTATCATTTTGTAGGACAGGCTTCAAAGTTTCATCCCAGGTATAAATTTGTGTGTTTTTCGGGAAATGGAGGCGGATGCACACAAGGCAAAAGTAGTTATAAATCAGGGCACACTGATCTTTTACTGGGTGGGTTGACCTCTGTCAGCTGTTTGTTACATCTGCGAAAAATTTCATCGGTCATGCCCTATGCTCTAATTTGACTGGAGTTTTCTCCGGGGACAAGGGTTACGAGGGCCGGAGGTTTAGGGTTTGCAGATTTAGGGACAGTGTTGTGAGGCTAAACGATAATATGTAAGTGAATGGGAAATTAAATGTGGTGTGTTACCAGCTATAGGGAAGTGTCTGATTTAATCAAATATAGATGGGCTCATCCGATTAGCTGTTACTGGAAGGTACAGAATATATTATGATTATTATGGGACAGCTGTTGTAGGCATATCTAAGAATTTATGAAAGGCACTCAGAGAAATCTTTTGCTGAATAATTTATTTCTCTGTTCTACTATGCCTTTGACTTTCTAGGATTTGTTGATTTATTGATTTACTCATTGGAGCTTTACACGTACTCAAGAAGACATCTCAGGCCTATACGATGGTAGCCATCATTACGGTGACAGAAAATCAGACAGAGCCCACCGGAAACCCACAACCATTCGCAGACAGACTTTGCTTGCTATAGTATTTATTCATTTATTTATCTGAATAGTGTTTTACGCGGTACTGAAGAATATTTCACCTACAAGACGGCGGCTAGGATGCATTTTTTGAGGAAACAGGGTAGTTCGGAGAAACCCACGACCACATCCTCACGTAGCTGGAAATCGCTCGGCCACGGATTCTCTGCGATATTATGAGATTTCTAGAGCACATTAATATTTCTGGCATTTTAGTTGCAGCTTTAGGCAGTATGCTTACGTTTAACTGTAGTGGGTGTGCCAACACTGATGATTGAAATATTTCAAATAAATTCCCGGAAGGCCCGCCAGCAACCTACGGATGATCGTGGGTTTCCCCGAGACTCTGTCGGTTTTCCTCCGGCCGCCGTCGTATAAGTGAAATATCCTTGAGTACGCTGTAAAACACCAATGAAATAAATAAATAAGTTAATATTATATATTAATAAATATTACCCTCATAATGACATGAATTTTTTCTTTCTTCACAGAGCTTTTTTAAGCCATGGGGAATGTTGAAAGTAACCGGATATTTGAAGGGAGTGAGGTAAGATTTTCTCTTGATAAACTGTGCTAACAAGGGTTCGTCGCATTCAACCCGTTTATCCCATCACTTACATTTTTAGAAGTTATGTGTTTCATTAGTGCATGAAATGTGACAAAGGTCATCTATGAAAGCATGGGAGGCGATAAAAGTTATTGGTAAAAGCATAAGATATGATAAAGACTATTCGGAAAACATGAAATATGATAAAGGCTATCCGTACATGTGTCTCAAGAAGGTCCGTGAATTCAGGTTGTGCCCGTACACATGTATAAGCAAATGGCACGGGGGGGGGGGCGGGGAGATTCCGTCATTGATACCCTGTGCATATTGATTACCGTAAATTACAAAATGAACTACACAACATCTTGCCGAGTGTACTGGATGCGGCGAGAACGTGGTTGTTACGGTTGGCACGACAAAGAGTGTTATCACTATAGAGCTTACATATGCTTTGCATGCATGTAACACACAGTAATACAACAGCAATCTTCAGTCTTTGATGCCTTCTCTGCACATAAATTACCGCAAATTTCCAGCTTGACGACCCCTATTCTGTGTATTAAAATCCATGTTACGGTAAATGCTGTATTGAGCTACAGTTTACCATTCGTGTGCCCCCTTTAGTTATGCCGTTAGACAGCCTTGGTACCAAATCTAATACTGTTCTCTTGTATCGTAGATTTCTCTTGCTCTGTTGCATGTATTTTACTGATTGAAAGTGTGGCCAACAAGTTAAAAGAATCGCATATGTATTCATTAAGCTGTGGACTGTTTCTGCTACTGAAAATGGGTGGTTACTAGAAAAGTTCACCAAGAGTGCCAAAATGCAAAGCAGCACAAACTCTGTGATGGCTTGACCCGACACGAAAATATAAGCCGTGGCTATTTCAGGAGTCACCAAACCAGTGTCCGAAGAAAAGAAATATATGTATCTACAAAACTGAGTCAAGATCTGAGATATGTTGGAGAAATACACATCAGTAGTCTTCCATATACTAACTCGAGCTTATATAGTGTGCTCTATCCAGAATGTCGAAGCCATGGGGTGCAAAAACACGTTTCCATAAATGGTGCAGTAATTACGACTATACATCACCAAATTATTTGTCAATAACAATGACCATGACGTCACAACTAACACAAATGTACCTGGTGCATCGACAGCAAATCAAACTTTGCCATTGAACAGCTTGGAAGTTATTAAGTTTGGGAAGGGCAGCCGTGTCCACCTTAGCAAAGAACACAAGTGAGTTGAAAATGGCAGCTCGCGAACATCGGATGTTGTCTTCGTTGGTGTGTCAGTTGCTTTTGAGTTAATTACGACGTTGTGGTTTGTATTATTCCCGCATAGCGAAGTGATATGAATTCAGAATTACATAAAAATCATGAGCCGGTTCAGCTTTGACACTTCGAGGACATCACAGGCGACAAGCCGAGTTCCAGGCTCGTGTATGTAACGATTCAGAGCGGTTAGCGTGGAAGCCGATCTCAGAGTTAATTGTGTTCTCATCATAGAATTCTGAACATAGCGTAATTTCTGGTGTATTCCATAGTAATGTACGTGTGGTCTTTCTTCTTTCAGCCTATAGATTGTTCACCGCGGATAGAAGAGTGTGATTTCCAAAGGAAGATCCAGGAAGGGGTGACGGAAAAAGATCGGCGTGTACTAAGGGGAGGAATGACCCTGCTCGGGGAATACCCTACCTGGGTCTGGATGAACGCCGTTGTCCGCTGTATAGGAGACAATATCGACTTCAGCTTCTACAGTGGAGACTGTACCAACCGATTTGTGGTGTGCTTTGATGGGCAGGACGAGGTGAAGAAAAAGTGCAACAACTCAGGCTGGGCGCTATACCTCTACAAAGGAGCTGTGCACATCTGGGGGGCCATAAAGCAGTTGGCTCCTCTCGCTGCTCCAAAAGTCTTGAAGGCAATCACTTTGCGGTGAAGTGTTCTTGACAATATATCAGACATTGTGGGTGAAATTAAATATCCACGACGAAAAGTCTTTACATCGTTTGCAGGCTGCATGGTGTTACGTTAATAGAGAAAAGTAATCATTGGTTTGGTTGTGTATATGTGTAGTCACCGTCATGTAATATTTAAATGGCCATCACTAAAAATCTCGATGAGATACATTGATTTTGCTACACGACAGGAAAAAGTATATTGGTTAACTCATTTTGTTGCTTGATGTGAGCATTGGCTGACAGAAATAGCGCATGCAAGCTTCGCTTACAGTTAACTGCAGAAAACCTCACAAAGAACACGCATGGAATTCATTCAAGAGGCGAAGGTGCACACAAAGAACTGGTGGACGAAGAGAGATAACTTTGTTTCCTGAAGTGCACTGACAACGCTCATTCTACAACACTGCTGTCCCGTGGAACTCGTACGACACAAGAGGGCTTTTTAGGCATAGAATAATCACTTAAGGCCTTGCGCGGAACTAAAGTCAGTACTCATCAATAAAATCGCTGTAATTGTCCATTGGAGTCAGGTTATGCATAGTGATGGAGATTACATTCATGTATAAATTCTTTTAGTAATAGCAAAAAGGTTGAGACAGTTTTTATTGTTTGTGATATATCTTGTTGTTGACCAAGGCGACCTCCGCGTTGTTCGACACTTTTGCACAAAACTTGCTAGCTAATGGTGGCAGTGATATAGAGCGAGCGTAGGGATGGGCGCATGCGGTGTGAGGCGCGTGTTCGTGACTCTCTCATGAAGGAAAATTAACATCGATGAAGAGAACAATGCTGAGTCCACGACTGAACAGGTTTAGTCCTATAAACCACCGTGGTCCGTTATTGGTATTGAGTGGTCTTATTAAGGGTTAAGTGGGAGTATCATGAAGCTCTTTGGGCCAGTGATGCTGTTTTCCCCGCGGCTTTAAGCCATGGGGTTTTTCCGGCACCTGCATGACAAAGGTCACTTGTTTGCTCCGGGGCACCCCCGGATCCTCCGCCCATAAACCTGACCGCTGTCATATGCGTGAAAAATTCTCGAGCACGCCAATATACATGTCTCAAAAAATAAATAACTTTTAAAGGACTAACTTTCATCAGAAAAGTGAATCATTCCTCCTTCCTCATCCAGGTTGTCTTTTTTTTTTACTTAACATTTAAGGTTATGTATCAAGAATGGTGTATATCAATATCAGGGTCGAAACAGACTTTCGTATGCCAGTTGTTAAATTGGAAGACCTCTCAAAAATGAAGTTTCTGTGGGTGAGAAGAGAAAACTGTATCTGAAACCTTCACTGAATTGTTTTCGATTTATTTTACCTAATTGAACGCAGTCAGATGTTTTGATTGTATGGTGGATTTTACGGAGCATATTGATGACGTGGTTCACCAGTGACGTCACAAATCTTTGTAGACTTTATATTTAGCTCTCAATAATGTTCTTGAGAAGTGTGAGAAATACCCCTGTAATATTTGCCTCTGTGTTAAATAGAAAATATGACTTTAAATTTCTGCTGAAGAGCCAGAGAAAAGTCGACGTGACGTCACTGATGAACCACATTATCAATATCGTCCACAAAACCCACCTTACAATCAAACATTTGACTTCATTTAATTGACTGGAAAAAAAAATCTAAAAAATTCAGTGAGATATTTCGAGACAATTTTTTAATGGTCTTTTCACTCATCATATCTTAATTTTCGTCTCGTCCTTGCATTTGACTATAAAAGAAATTCCAGGTAAATAGTCTCGAAACCCGATCCCCGAAGAAAGTGCACCACATACAGAACCAGGAAAAATTCAAATGCTTTCCACTCGATAACTTTCTTGCTTTAAATAACTACAATGTTTATGTGGTCCAGAAAGTTTCTTAACTTTCTTGCTTTAAATAACTACAATGTTTATGTTGTCCAGAAAGTTGCTTGAAAATTTCTTCGATGGGCGCAGACTTTCTATAATAACCTAGAAAGGGCTGTATACACACTGACATAAATCTCCATGTGTAATGTCCCGTTAATCCGGTTTCACATAACTTCTCAAGTTTTTTTCTGCTTAAGCAAAGTTGTTTTGCTCAGACAGTCTGTGACTTAAGATTGTTTTCGAGAAACACTCCATACTGAACATATCCCCCCTCCTCTCCCCCCCAAAAATGCCTTAATTTACTGATCGTGGGAGGTTTGGTGAAATCAGACCCAGACTTGCTGTCTTTGAAAGCCAAACGTGGCTTTATTATACCTGGAATGACAATCTTGCTGCAAACAGCAGTTTTATCTGACTTTGTATACAGTAGAATTTTTATAGTTTTATATTTCACGTTCATTGAAGCTGTGCTTTGCTCAGATTGCCTCCCCTTCTGTAGTGATTCTGTTTCGATGCTACTGTGAAGCATTATTCAATCTTATATGAAAATATGCCTGCGGACAATAGCATTGCTTTTATTTAGAGCGAAAATGTGCACATTAAAATGTAGGCCAACTTGCGAATTTGACAGTGTTGTCCTTGTATGGGTTTACATGTGCATATGTTTTAGCGCATGGTATTGGTGAATGTTGTTATTGTGCCGACAATATTCAGGGTTTGTCTTGTAACCATATCATCATGCTTCGAACATTTAATATGGTGACTGATAGTTGGATTCATTTGAAGAATGGGACCCAAGTGGCAATGGTAAGCCAGTTTTAATATAACTTTGCCCATGATGTATGTTTATGGATTGCTGTAGCAGAAATGAAGATATCATACTATTATTATTGAATTGTCTACTGTCTTGTTTGCAGTCTAATAAATAATCATGTCTGATTGTGTGTCATCTTTATACTGGCCATATGGTGCTGGTGTACGCTTCGTTTGATTGAGTTTTACAGGGAATGTCGGATGGAAGAACTGGCTTAAATCTGTGTTCTTGCGGTTGGAGAACCAACACGTAACCTGCGTATTGCTATCAAATAGTTACACAATAACACGATCCACTCGTAAGTACATTGTATCGGATTTGTCTCTAGGTGGTAAAAAGTGTAACCTATAAGGACCCCTGTTACACCATGTTATGTAGTCACACACGAGTAATGTAATATCCACCGTGTAAGGTAATATACAAATTTAGTATAATGAAATACCACCTCGTAACGCACAAGCAGATATGCAAACGCCAGCGGCGATTGTCAGCCGAAGAAAAAGTAATGTTGATGTAATGGAAACTAGAAAAGTGAAATAAATCTGTGGATTTGTAAGATATAATTCAAATTGTATTGCATTTTACCAATACAGAATTCTTCAGTTAAGAAAGGAGTACGCTAAACATGATTTAAGTTAGTTGAGGGATGGGTACGCTAATCATGATTGACGTTACCTGAGGAATGGGTACGCCAATCATGACTGACGTTAGCTGAGGAATGAGTGCATTAATCATGATTGACGTTAGCTTAGGAATGAGTTCACTAATCATGATTGGCGTTAGCTGGGAAATGTGTACACTAACAATGATTGGCGTTAGCTGAGGAATGAGTACGTTAATCATGATTGGCAGCAATATATTTCAGCGGCCAGCATTATGGTGAGATAAAATCGGGCGGAGCCTGGAGGGAGGGAGAGCTGACGATCGTCCACAGGGACGGCTTGAGCAGAGCTTGAATTGACAGGAACCCTTTGGTGAGAGGTACCTGGATGATTTCGCTCCACTAAGGTGCTAACCACAGGGGCCCCGCGTCAATAATTAGATAGGTATTTGTATTTCATAAGTTTTACCCTAAATAAGGAGCGATGATTGTTGAAATGTGTTGTAAACGTGTGTAACAACCGGTGTGAAGAGTTTCCCGCTGGAAACGTGCTACATATTTACATTGCCACTACAATATGTACAGACACCATGGCATCTCGCCGTGTTTGTGTATGTGGGAAGAAAATAGTCAAGTTCGTGAAGGATTACCTCTAAAGGAACTCTTGTGCCTAATGGCACAGGGATAAGGGTTAAGCAGGGGTTCGGAGCATCATTAACCGAAAAGACATCCTAACAAACCGTGAAGAGGGTGAAATTTAAGCGACATTATTCAGACAATATTATTCATTTGTTTACTTGATCGGTGTTTTACACCGTACTCAAGAATGCTTCACTTATACGACGGAAGCCAGCATTATGCTAAGAGGAAACTGAGTGTAGCAAGAAATTACACCTCACCTAATGACTTATACCGATACATGGATATGACATCTCGCCTAATTACTGTATACAGACATCAGGTTATTACACCTCACCAACTCGCTGTATGTACACATTAGGACATGACACCTCACCTATTCACCGTATACAGACATCAAGATATGACACCTCACTTACTGTATACAGACCTCAGGATATGACGCCTCCCCTAATCGCTGTATACAGACATCAGGGCATAACATGTCACCTAACCACTCTATAGAGACGCCAGAATATATTATCTCACATCATCACTATATACGGAAACGGGGACAAGACACCAAACCGGCAATATATCACTACATAACACTTCATATGTACAGACACCATGGCATGACCCCTCACAGAACCACTGTATACAGACACCAGGACATGACACCTCACAGAACCACTGTATACAGACACCAGGACATGACCCCTCACAGAACCACTGTATACAGACACCAGAACATGACAACTCACAGAACCACTGTATACAGACACCAGGACTTGACACCTAGTAAAACCACTGTATAATGCCACTACCCGGGAAGTACGAGTATTGGAGATTTACTCCTTTTATGTCGGGTAAGAACACAGATCAAAGGAGGTTAGGAAACAAGTTATCTAGCACTACCACAGTGGCACCAAACGAAATGAGATTTTCCTGCCTTAGAACAAGTTGAATATAAACCGATCGCGGTTTGTCAGACAACTTTCATGTAGCTTTTGTGCAGTAGATGAACAAAAGAACGGATGGCCTTAAAATGGACGGTAGATGAGAGCAATGTCATGATCATGCGCCAGACAGGTGCTTTGAATGGGCCATCTCAAGTGGTTTCTCTTTACTTTATCAGAAAAGACTATCAGAACACAGCAATGTAGAACAAATTCTTTAGCTGATAAGGTCAGAGTATAACTAGGGCATATATGTAAATACTGCTGGCCACAGACAATGACTCTAGATATTATGTGCTGTCAGTTGTGTGTTTTGTGCGTGATCTTAGTGCACAGTGATATTACAGCAAGGCTGATATACTGTTCGTAGAGCTTGTCTATTTAACTCTGTAGCATATCTTCGTTGCACATAAATTTCTTTTTTAGGTTTAGACATGTACATATACATATTTTGCGCATGCTCAACAAATACTATCTTATATTTAACGACTAAAGTTGTTTGGGTTGTATGTTGGTTTCAGGACCTTAATTTGCATTTGTACATAGTGTGATTTTTCGACCAAAATCAATCGCAGTTACCTCTTTAATATTTAAGAAATGTCGAGGAGGAAAGTATACAGAGTTATTCACAATCTGTGTTTATTGCCACCTTGTCCTGCTGCGTATTTTAGGCCTACTTTCTGCCCACCTGAATATATAAACCTCAACCCCCTGTACAATTTATTTTCAGTCTTCCAGAATATGTAAAGTCTGTCAATTCATCATTGGGCATCACTCAAAATTCTAACGTCGGGATATAACAATTACATTGTTATATGATATACAGTTATATGGTAAAGGATCTTGATTATACCATGTAGCACATCAGGACGGCCACTGCGCTAAAGTTGTGTACACAGGTCTGCAGATATAGACGCATGTGTCTATTTGTGATCGTGTGCGCGTATTCGCGAGTTGGTTTGTATATTTATTCATGTAATTCCCCTAATTCCCTACAAACAAGTGGGTTCGGGGAACAGACTGAAAGCCTGGTAGGCTTAATCTTGTTTGTCTCTTGCACAGTATGACAACTTTAAGAGCTTGCATAAGTCTCAGCCAGATCTACATGTAGGTGTACAAAGAATACATTCACTCGACAAATACATCCACAATTATACCATACGGTTACAAATACAAGTACCTTTTCCTGGTTACTTATCCTAACACTGTATTTTACAGTATGTCAGGTCCACAAAGAGACATTGGCTGTTTTCATACGAATGAACTTAAGTAAACTGAACCAAATTTACAGATTGTTGTCGTCTCTTTACGCTATACATTTTATTTGGGTGAAGCTTCATGCCGAATAATGTCCTTGTGACGGTGAAAGGACCTGGTGAATGGCTGACCGGGCTGGCCGGGCCGGGCTTCCCGGTGAACATAAACCTGTGACGGTGAAAAGGCCTGGTGAATGGCTGACCGGGTTGGCCGGACCGGGCTTCCCGGTGAACATAAACCTGTGAATAAAGGTGCAATGGAAAGTAGAGAAAATAATATAAATCCACAGATAAATATAATATACTTGAAAGTCTATTGCATTTTATCAATACTGACTTTGGTGACGCCAGAGTATGATTTACGTTAGCGGAGAAACGAATACACCAATTATTACCTTACTTATTACCTAAATGACAATCCATTAAAGTGAAAGGACTTTGTACTATTGGTTTTGATTCACTTGAATACTGATGTCTGTTTCTAGACTTTGGGAAATCCCCTCGAGCTTCCACTTGTGATAGGGCGGTCCCATAAATAATAACCAAGAAATATAACTTTGGCGACATGCTAGGACATTTGCGTTGGTAGCCCATCTACCACGTTTATAAAAAAAACCAGAGTGGTGATCATTAGTTTTGTTCTCATATTTGCAGGAGACATTGCCAAGTGTGAATGTATCTTCAAGCGACGAACACTGTACAGGATAAGACTGAATTTGACAAGTTGTAACCTGTTTTGTATAAATATATCCTTGCGTCAATAGTTAGCCATTTATTTGATTGGTATTTTATGTCAAAGCCTCAGACGACAGTCAGTGACGTCTCTTGGTAGCCTTGGTTTCACGTGCCAAACAGACACGAGGAGGCACCCACACTGACAATAATCCAAAATACAGCGTAAAAATGGTCACTATATGATAAGAAAAAATGAAGACGGTTATAGGCGATAATTCAATTGGCATAATCAAAAATTATCTAGCTTTTGAGAATTTTCCAAAGTTACACCGTTCACACGTAACCCTTTATTCGTATAGCTAAGTCCTGATAGGCAACTTTCAATATTCATGAGATTTGAATTTGTTTCCGCACACAGAAAGGGCAGTTTCCTTCTCTACTCCGTCAAAGACCAGTTACAATAAGTTAGAGGATTGCAGGTAGGTCCCCCGACATAGTGGTAAGAGGCACTCAGTGCAATTATGAAACAATCCAGTAGTTAGAGTTGGGTTTTTAAATAGTGTTGATCAGATGTTTTAATTATCAAAAAATGGTCGGATGATCGTGGTTTTGCTTGACACGGTTTCTTCCCACCATAATGCTGGACGCCGTCTGCTAAATGAAATATTCTTAAGTACGGCGTAAAACACCAATCAAATAAATAAATAAATAAAATAAATAATAATCAAAACGAATTAATCTTTAATTTGTATAATTCAAAATCCACAGGTCGGTGTGGATGTAGACAAGTTTTAGTTCAATTCCGTTCTCCCAGAGAAAATGTCCCATCCACTGTTCTGCTGGCGTGGTATCATTAAGCCCTAGCCCTGAGATCAAATATTTATACTTAAGCTACACTTAATCTCAATTTGTGGTATTATTTGTCAGCCTCTATTTAATCATAAGTTAAGATAATTTTAAGTTTGGCAAGAAAGCCTAAGGTAAATTTTGGTTCTGAATGAAAATTCATAGGGTGGGTTACACTTTTAGTGCAGTAAATTATTTCAAAGGTGTTTGGGGCCTGGGCCATTTCGTTACAAATATTAGCTTGTGGCACTGGAAGTAGAAATTTTGACACATTAAATTGCGTTATAGATCTATTTGATTGGTAATCCACGCCGTACTCAAAAACATATTACATATAAGATTAAGGGGGGGGGGGAAACAGAGGAGAGCTCGGGAGAAACCTACGACTATCCACAAGTTTCTGGTAGACCTTCCCACGTGCGACGACCGAGCGGAAGCCAGCTTGAGCTGGACTTGAACTCACAGGGACCACATTAGCGAGAGGCAATACAATTAGTAACCAGCATGTAGATAGAAACTTACATCGTGGCTTCTTTTGTTTTTACCTGAATTAGCACACTGGTTGGGTTATACAATAGCCAGTTTTCGATGAAAGACAAAGCATGTACCGGTATGTATGCTTGGGTTTAACGTCGTGTTCAAAAATATGACAACGAGGAGTCCTTAGAATGTATATATACTGTTCGAATCCATGCCGCCAAAGTGCTGCCACCACTGAAACATCAAGCCGAAGCCACCAGACCCGACACCCCACCCTATCACATTATACTGACACCGTGCGTACCATTTCTGTTTTCTTGCTCTAACTTCTTAGTGCTGAGAGCCGAACGAGGCAGCCACAAGTACTATGCATAATGTCTTGGATATGACCCTACCAGGATTTGAGTCCTGCTCTTCTGACCCCCAGTTGGGCTCTGACCACCAGGCCACCTAGGCGGTAGCGAGACACAGTAGATAACCCGTCAATCACGATACATGCAATCTAGTTACCGTTTGCATGTCAGACTAAACGGGCGATCTCACTCTACACATCCATCTTTTTCTTATATCTTTGTAATCGCAATCTCTAACATCGAACAACAGTTTATTCATTTCCACTTCATGTATAAGCCATTAAATGTGATCTGTCGAAATGTTTAAATCTTGAACGATGCTGATTGCTCAATAGTGAAAATGCGTCATGACTTTTCTGCACGGCCCGAAAAAATTGGGCCGAAAGTCATCTGTGCGAATCCATTGCCTGTCATGAAATCGGCTTTGATGTATTTTTTTATTTATTTGATTGGTGTTTTATACCGTACTCAAGAATGTTTCACTTATACGACGAGGGCCAGCATTATGGTGGGAGAAAACTGGGCAGAGCCCTTGACCATCCCCGTTCATGAGCACGGTAACATGAGCACAAGTTGATCTATGTATGTTTCAATATGGAGGTGAGTATTTTTTTTTAGAGGGGTGGAGGATATTTCATTCGTTGATATGACAAAAAGCTGATAGCAGCTGGACATCTTCAGTGTTTTAGTGTGACGTGAAGAACAGCTGTAATTGAAAAGTCACGTGGTACGTGTACGTCCACTTTTGAAACTGATGACCACAGGGACATTTACCTTGATGGTACTTACATTAGTTCAGTAACCCTCGTGGCAGTTGAAGCTGTCTTTCCTGGGGGTTACGGAGAGGATGCTTTAGCCAGCAAGTAGACTTGGCCTAATTTATTCTCATCGGTGTGTTTGTGTTATTACAGGCTTTGAATTGTACACCGATCAGAGTGACTTCCGGGGAAAAATCAGACGTGGCGTGAATGTACTTACAGGGGGTATGACATAGCTTGGGGATCACCCTAACTGAGTGTGGAACAACGCAGTCATCAGATGCATTGGCGACGACATTGACTACATTTCCTTCAGCGGAAGCCGTATAAACAAATTTGTGGTGTGTCTGAGCGAGTACAATGAGGTCCACAAACGCTGCACCAATTCGGGCTTGGGATTAAAAATGAGAAACGCATTCCTGCAAGTGTGTTGAGTTATACAAGAAGCTATCGCCATTACACCTTCTGCTACTGCCAAGGCAGTTATGTGCCGCTGTGACCGCGCACAAAGGCATCAAAATGTCAAGCTTTAATAGCTTTCATACATAAAAATATATATACATATGTTTAGTTTGATGGAAATAACACACTGTGATAGAAGGAAGGTAATTATTGAGAAATATAATAAAGCTCTCTCGATAGAGGGTAGGAATTTTATCAATCGAGAAGTTAGGAAATAATCATAAATAACAACAGAAATTAAGTCAAATTTCTGTTATTAAGAGGTAATCTCATTCTGTGACAAAGATTACTATCTTCCAATGCTGAATAACTAAATAGATTATGACTTTTGTTTTGAATGTATCAAGGGCCCATAGCTGACCGTGTTAATCAGAGTACATAAGACATGAAGTAAACCCTCTGCAAATGTAGCACAGAGAACAGTGTTATTCGAGCTGGTAATGGCTAAGGCTTTATTCTTATTAGATGACTGATGTTTTCTGGAAAGAGGTAAATCATGCCAATGCTTAACATCTGAGTTTGTCTTCTATTGAAAATGATTATGAAGTACGGTTTGTCCGATAATCCTACTATAAATGCACATAGTTTAAGTATTGTTTGCGTGCCAATACTTTACTGAACTTTTCTACATACTCCGCTTTTGTTAAGAAGTCGCTTTCGAAGCACATTGTTCTCTCTCGTGTTATCGGTGTGCATTTTCCAAATCAATGTAGAACAAGGAAGAAGTAATGTACAATATAATATTGTTCGTTGGCTTGTCCATGACAGACACTGCTGTAACACTAATGTTGTTTGTCATAAATATCCAACTATCCTAATATTGTAGTTAGAAAAGAGTGTAAGGTTTGTCATAAATATCACACATCCCTTCGGCGATGTAGTTAGAAAAGAGCTATATACGGCTTTAAAATGAGACTCAAATCTAATTTTATAACCTACATTTGACTTATTCATCACGTCAGATTTGTTAACTACCTACAGAAAGATGCCCTTTCGCTAGAGGCCATACTATATACAGTGGCGACTTTTACTGACATATGGATTTACTTATGTATCTAGATCTCTTTTTAATTTTCCATTAATCAGTGATCTGGAGTACCCAGTGTGAAACAAATGATTATTATTATTCCCATCATTGTTACTCATGCATGGTTGTTTGAAGCTTTACTTCCGGCCTTTCTTTTTAGAACTGTCTGAACGATTCTACATGGACATTTCTGACATCCCTGGGATCCCAAGGACAGGCTTCACCAAATTTATTAAGTTCGGCTAATTACTCAAGTCAGTAGCTTTTGTCACAAGTACAACTCGGAGTGTCTTATATAAAAACTTTAGTCAAAGAGTACATAGAACTTGAGTTTTTGAACTAAGTAAAACATTTTCCTTAAACAATACACCTTAAAAAAGTGTGTGAGATTTGTCAAAAATAAAACAAAGAACATGAAACAACAACTTGATGGATACTTTCTCACAGTGACGGCAGATGTTTTCCTTCCCTATGAAGAACCGTTATGAAGAAAATTCCGAGAAATTGTCCGAATCTAGGTGACGAAACACAACAGGGTGAATAATCTCAAGGCCATTATCTAAAACAACCTTCAACCTAAACCACCAAAGAAATGAAAAGGTTCTAATTTCGTGAGTTCATAAAAAGATGCATATAAACTGCGCCTTCACTGGAACTCTTTGTGTGTCCAGTGAGGCCATTTCATACAACACAGTCAAACGGGCCATGGATGATGGTGGGAAGAAACAGGATGGAGCCCGAGGGAAATCCACGACCATCCGCTGCCTGCTGAGGAAGACAGCATGAGTCTTCAAACTACGATTACCTGATAGTTTTATGTCGCCTGATACATGAAGTATTTATTGCTGACTACTTAGAAAAGTGACCTCGGTTTCTTGAAGCGTACCCAGCTAAGTAAGCCCTTTAATACCAGGAGACCCTACGCTGTAGAGGTATGACGCGCACTTAGCCGAAAGCTGTTTAACTCTATAAAATTGAACGCAATAATATAACAGGCGCACCCTATTGACTATATTTTTATGGCAGCTAATGCATCTATAATTTCGGGATTTTTACATGCAGCAGCTGCCGAAGTTTGGGATTAGTGTAAAAGTCAGTCCGTCTAGAAAATTTGTTGTCACACAAGTCAGTTCGACCAAGTCCTTTGTGGTCAATGCTGGCCCACTTTCTTGTGATTAGTCTGACCATAACTATTTTGTTCAAAGCTAATCTTTGTTAATTCGGCCCAAAAGCTCTTAGTTAAAAAAGCGACCAAGACACTCTTGGTCGGCCACGCATGTATCAAATTTCTTGGTGGATAACGACAAAATTGTTTCGGTCGTTTTGACCACGTCCTTCTTACAGTGTATGTACATTCCATGAAACTGATCCCCCTACCACTAGGCCTTTAGAGTGTGGTTTGGCAGCTGTACCAACAACTACGTGCCGGCTCTTTAGACTTCGTTTTCTGGTCAGCGCAATACTTAAAGATGGCTTCATTTCTCCAGTATTATTATTGAACCCGGGAGATACGGGGCGGATGCGAGTGGAGGAGTGGGCGAATGCACCATCTGACAACAAAGTGGTTGAAAGCCGACTGAACTAAACATCGACTGGCATTCTGACAAGTGACTGCTCCGTTCCGACAAAACGGACTATCGTCGGGCTGGATTCTCAGGCTTGGATCTCGCTGACGTCCGAAACTCTACACGCCGACAAGCTATGTCCCTTTACACGGTGTTACCGACGGCACCTCAGTGTAGCCCCAAAGCCAACACGCATGACTACTACAGGGTGTGAATGCACGAGTCAGCACGGCGCCGAAAACTCTCCCACTCCCACCAGAGCCAAAGGTATCGGATCAACTCACCTAATAGACAACACGTTCAAGACAACCCGTCCAAAATCCCCGCTCATCTCCTACAATGGCTAGAATCAATCAATGGTGAGCAAGATTTCCATCTAGATATGTAGATGTTCGACAAAATTCCATTTATTGAGATAGAGAAATGTCACAAGTGGCATAGATAGTTGAAAAGTCATGTCATTAAAAGAAACAGTTACACTAAATAAATAAACTTTACAAATAATTTATATACTAGCATCACATGTTTGAACATCCTACACATTACGTTAAATTCAAAAGCTGAGAAACTGACTTCTCTCCAGCCTCAAACTCCCCCCACACCCCCAAGATTCACCCTTGCAAATTTCTGTGGGTCTTCGATTGGATACACTTAAGTTTCCCCCTCAGTATATGTTGCAATTTCCTTTCGAATATGGATTCCTGGTTTAAACATATTCTCACCACGATATGGGTGACATTCTGCCGACGTGGGGTTAAGCTATAACCGTTCACAGTCTAAGAAATTTTAAAAGCTTGCTTTGAGAAGGGCCACGCGACCCCGTGGTTAAATCTAGTCACACGCGTGTCTGTGAATGGCTTCCCATTCTTCCCTTCCTAAGTCAAAAGTATTCACCGCTGACTCTTTCAGTAAAAGATACTCTTAGAACCAGTACCACTGATAGTGTCTTCATTCGTTCCACTTTGCGCTCTTTTATTTATTATCCATGTTGTAATTTGTGAAGGAACTAGAATTAAAGTCTATACTCCTACATTATTCTCTACACAAAATATTTATATAATAATAATAATCCTCTTGGTGGTTTCACAAAGAACCCAAGAAAACGCAACAAACACTACTATCAAATTGTTCTTTTTCATTGTACAAAATGACATGACTTACGATGTATTCATACAATGTAAGAGGAAGATAGGAGTTGCGAAATTTAATTATATTCAATGGCTTTACTATCTATTCCTGGTGCTGGTTATGGTTTTCCCAAGAGCATTCCTAAATGGACCTCCTCGGCTGCCATTTAATATGAGTGAATATGGTTGCCTCTTGGACCAGTTGACCTGTATTCGTGTCAAGTGCCTGTTTTTATATCCGCATGGGAGCGTCGCATTTGCGTAAATGAGTCTCAGTGACGGCTCACATTACTTCCTGATTGTATTGATATATTGACAAATCTCTATCGAATGTCTGGTCACGTATATACTATGAACGAATTTCCGAGTCTGCATGTTTATGTGGGGATTCCCTGTGTGCTTCCCACCCATCTTGTAGAACCCCTTCACCTGTATATTTATATCGACAAGATGTTACCACTATTTATCTACAGACGATATTGTCGTTCATGTAGCCAGCGGTTATGACGTGTCACTAGTATGATGAAATATCTTAGATAGTAACCCAGTTTGGCGGCGTATAGGTTGATAGAAAAACAAATGTATTTACCATATGCATTTGAACAATGGAAAACACAGTGTAAAACAATGCATGTGATGTCTATAAATATACGGTTATGAGTCAGCTGACATGGAAGCCGGAAAAGGCCATCATCGAGTCATCATTTTATCGCAGTTTGCTCGACTATGGCACGAATGATGGAACGATAGGACGATGGAGTGATGCCGCGAAGCGAGGGCAACATGGCATCAAACGATGGAAAAGAGGCTTTGCGCGCCATCACTTCTTATCTTCGAGTCAGCGCTTCGTGCCATGTCTGAAGATAATACGATGTAACGAAGGTACCATGCTACGATGGTGACCTTTTTCTGACTTCCACAATTTTAACTGTTGCTTTTTTCACACGTGAATATGACTTTTCCAATTGTGTGGTTTGAGGAGTACTTTCCGCTTAAAATTACAGACCGATTACAGGATCAGCACACTGATCAAAATCCGTTTGGTTGTTGATAATTTCAATTGTCATGGAAAACAAAATACATAAAACCGAAAAGGAAACTTCATGTTTATTTGATTGTTCCATAATGAAGAATTTTTCACTTGTATGAACGAATGAGTCTCTTGGGTGATGGAAATTTGAGCGCTGGACTGGTACAACATGTAACCACATGTAACCACAAAAACCCCTTAAACTGTGAAAGTGAATGAGGGAGTGTGAATTTAGTAGTGTGTACCTCCGAGGACAGTGAACTTCCATCTAACTCCATTAAATTCCTGCTGGTGTCTTATGTGACCTAACACCTACATGAAATGAAATTACTGCTTGCTTATTTCCTCACAAAAGGACGAAGGTCGAAACAGGATGTAAAAATACCTTTTAGAGCGTTGGATATCAATGGTGACCCTTTAAGCCATGGTAGGAAGATTTAATAAAGAGGCTGATGCTGAGCTAAATGGCGAAGCTTTGTAGGTTGTACGTGTATGAGGTATTTTAGTGAACATTAGCGATTGTTGATGTATAATGTGCACAAAAACCGCATTCATCATTGACTTTACGAACCGGTGTCATATTTATCGGATTTATATGGCCATTACTATTATTGATGGCGACACAGGGTGACAATTAATAACTTATCTAATTATGAAAAAGAAATATATCTGGACACTGATCGTTTATCTTAATGTTCCTGACACTTAATCTTATTAACATTTTACATATTGATTGTGTCATTACAAGTAAAGATTAATTAGGGATGAATTAACCAAAAACATAACCTTGTCTCTTTCTGTTACACTTGTAAAAGTACAGATATTAAACGATTTGAAACTTATAACAATGTGATAATATAGGGAATACTCAAATTATTGGAACCAAACTACATCCAATTGTCTAGTAACATCCCCATATCCCGATTGTCTTTAAATGGTTTAGGCTGAAAATGTAGTTACCATATTTGTTATGGTAGTGTACAGCATAACCACGCCTCATGTTACCCAGTAACCTGGTAACACTTATGACAGAAGCAGTCAGCAGTTTTTCTGTAATGCAGCAAAGACAGTCGATATTAAGCTAGGCATAACTCCTAATTTAAATTAGTGTTGTAAAGTTGAATACAAATATAGGTATCTCATTCGCGCTTTGATTGCAGTTGTTAATAAAAGGTGTAGTAGACACGAATGCTGAAACTGGCCTTAATCCCAGCGGAATTAGACACAACTAGGACAACAATGACGGAGATCAACAGAGATGTTTTACTGACGATTCCGGGATATGGCACAAGCACAGGTGATTTCAGTCACCATTTTATTTCTAAGTTATGTTCATTTTTGATGCTGCAATTGCTTGAAGTTTCAACCTGTATTAAAAGTGTTGTCGTGTACATATAAAAATATAAGTGAATAAGCAAATGTTTGCAGGTGCGCAAGTGTTTCTGTGCGCTTTCCTACAAAACCGGTTTGGTCGTTCGCCCCGAAATTCGGACGACCGAGTTCAAATTCAAGCCATATAGAAAGTTCTTTGCAGTTTTGGGAGTTTCACTTAGGGTATGATGGTTAACTGAACCAGTACTGTAAGAGGGCTGTAAAACTGTTTTTTTTTTTAAATTTTCCCACTGGGATGCTAGTTTTAGAAAAGTGTGACAGAGAAGGGAAATTTTCGTGATTTACCTGCCTCCATTACTTTCTCGAGGTCTTCGTGGGTTGAAGATCTCCTGCTTTCCACCACTAGGTCATGCAAATTTAGAACGCTGTGTATGCATGTAAAAACTCACATGACAAGAGAGAAAGTTTGTCAGTAACTGTATTCTGGACACGCCATCCGGTTTTTTCGCCAATTTTCTACATTTTCAAAATTGTATTGTACAAGTATATAGCATACTATTTAAATTAAGAAAAAAATGTTCCACGCATTTATCATACCCATCTTAATTTGTTCTTAGGGATCATTTAGGGTTAAAACTTTCAAAATTTTTTAAAGTTTTGGAAACCGATATTATTTTGTTACTATCTTAAAAAACTAGGAAAGATATTCAAAACATTTGTGTGACAGTGTTTTCACTTGGTATTTGGCTACATATATGACAGATATCAAAGCTTTATGTTGAAAAATAATTTTCTTGGACGGCAGCAATACTGACGATGGCAGGAACCTAAAGACCAGATACCAGGGTCTGATTACCATTCCTGGTTCTAACGTCTTAAGTAACGTTCCCCTTCGCTGGTTTAGACATCCGGTTTCCTTAAATGTCATATACTCTGAAGGAAATCGAACTCTGTTATGTGTTCTTAAATCCAAAGTGTTCCAGTAACTATGCTAGAAGAGCGCAGATAGCTTTAGTAGGTGGGAATCTCCTTTACAATAGATGTACAACAGGGGGGATTAACCATATGTAAGCGCAAAATTTAAAAGCAGACGTATGCGCAAAAACAGAGATCTTGTAAGTTAAAGTGACAGACAGCGCATGTTCAAAGTTATGTTTGCCAAAAATGTTGGACAAAATTATGTTTATTTCGGCAAAGTATTTTTTCTAACAGCCACTAGGACAGTGGAAATAGACGTTTGACCCGCGCTACGTTGTCTGGCATGAAACGCAGCCATTCTGTGTGAGCTGTGACGTAATCAAGAATCAAGAAATTTGCTCACGCCAAAACACAATGGTCTGGAAATAATTTGCCAGCTGATACATGTATCTCCTAGCCCTCTGGTTGGTTAATCTCTCATAAACTTAAAAGTATGGGCGCCTCCAGATCGGTAGCAACATGCTCCATACTTCAAACGAAGATAATTCAGGAACGAATTCATATAAATTCAAAAAGATTTTTTCATTCAAGAGAGCATTTGTCAATCTTTTTAGTGAATAAAGCATAAGTTATAAGCTGTCTTTTACTCTAAGGAAAGTTCTAAGAGGCAATAAAATTACGGCTTTCGTAGCAATGTTTGGGGAAGAAATCTGATCGTACATTGTAATCAGGGCTAAGGTGTGAAGCACAAACCAACCACCTATATAGTCAATATTTGAGCTCTGAGCTGTTTTAGGCTTCAGGTTAGTTATCTATTGATTTATTGATAACAGAAATTTTCATCTGTGAAGAAAACCGGAGTGCTAGGCGTAAATCAGCGGCCTTTGCCACCTTTCCCTCTTCTGACATAACGATATGAAGACCACATTATTATAAAGCTTTATTTTGTATAAAAAAAATAATAGGTAGTAAAACTCCACAATTGTATTTCCAAATTCGGAACTTTGGTCAGAATTGTATATAGCACACATGTAAGTAATATATATTTGTGTGGTCTTTATGAATGCCCAGGAAGTATGTTGTTCCGCACTCATAGACAGGACTGACTTAAAAACAGCAATCAATACTGGGGTGAATGAGAGTGATCGTCGAGTGTTGAGGGCAGCTATGACTTTGCCAAACGATCACCCCGATTGTGTGCTGGAAAGAGATGTCGGTGAGGACACTGACTACGTCTTCCACAGTGGCAGCCAGGCCAACCAGTTCCTGGTGCACTTTAACAAGCACAACGAGTTCATCAAATGGTGTCCTGAATCCAGTTGGCGATGCAAAATCAGCAACCGTTTCCAGCAAATTTCGGGAGGGTTGAAAAGGCTGGGTGCCATTGAAGGGTACATTACCGGTTTCACCTCAGATGACATTTCAGATCAAATTGCAGATGATAGTGCAACTGAGAGTTCGGATAAAGGTAGAAATGAAAGTGCAAATGAGAGTTCAGATGAAGGTAGAGATGAAAGTGCAAATGTGAGTTCGGATGAAGGTACAGATGAAAGTGTAGATGAAATTGCAGATGAAATTGCAAATCAAACTGCGGATCAAATGGCACAGGAAATGCGAAGTCACATGCCACATCAACTTGAACATCACCGGCTGCGAAGGCACAGGGGATAGGGCGTCTGCGTCGGAATCGGTAGATCCGGGATTCAGTCCAGAATCGAGTCATGCTTCTGATTTGAACATTGGTATTACCTCTTCTGGAGCTCAACACAAGAAGAAAATGACATTTGTTGTTAGCCCTTGTGTCAGTAAACTGTGATTGGGCGAGGCGTCGTGTCTAGTGTCTTTGCGTTTCACGCAAAGACCTCTCATATCACTGATCAGGAAATTTTTGGGGATGTTAAATTCATTTGTAACAAGAGCCTATGAAAAAACAAAGCAAACAAAACAAAATGTCGAATTTATAAGGATGTTCCCTGTCATCAAGCGTTTGCCACCTTCATTGACAATATTGTCCATAGATGTAAAACATTTTTAAAAATAAATTAAGTGTTGTGTCATTTACATATAGCGAGTAATAGATGTGCTTTAAGCTCTTGTTTATATATTCCAGCAACCGGATATGAGTTTGGCACCGAAGCAGTTTTAAATTGTAGGCTTACTTCTGACTACAGTGTTAGACCTAACCTACAAATTTTTCTCTTTGATATGCCAGAGTACATCAACTCATTATAGATGTCTAATGCATATGACAAATTTGGCGCAGCAAGCAGTTCTGAAGTTAAGATTATATAAGTTAGTGATGTTGAGCCCAAGTCTGAATCAAACTCATTCTATCGTTTTCGAAACTCACATCAGTGTCAACAGCCACAGCATGTACCAAGAACATCCCCGAACCTGGGCAATTTTGCCCACCCTTTCACGATTCTCCTGTTGGGAAGCATCGCTCTTCAAGGTCAATGGACTCTGCTGTGTCATGTCATTTGGTTTCAGACCTGCTGCCAATCAGACCCTAGATCCGTCACGTCTCTTAGAAGTTGCTGACCGACCAGTGCTGACCGACCAGTGCTGACCGACCAGAAACATTTCTAGTACAAATCTCAATCTGTCGTGGTGGTCGAAATTTTGGCTGGCCTTCTCTCAGTTACTTAGGGCATTTGAGTGTGTCGGCTTGACAACATTGATGAGGAATTTTTACCAATGTCTATGAAGGCATCCAAGTTTCGAACTAAAACCCACTAAAACATACCAAACAGCGTTCTAATGTATACAGTTTACAGCATAGAGAGTAAAACCAGAGTAGCCATGACAGTGTGATACTAACATGTGACTTGTGAAATCTGGCCTCTGGTCAGTTTACACCAGTTAAGGTTTTATTCTTATTAAGTAAAAAGAAAAATGAAAAGACCTTAATTGCAATTTTTTGACATCACTGTATGGTCTAGAATTACACAAGATGCTGTATTCTGTATTCACATCACATTTAATAAACAGTCACACCACATTTTATATGCATTTGAGTAAAGGTAAAAGGAAGCGCCAGTACTGAATTTAAGGCTCGTTTTGTTCAGGAATAAGAATTTTAAACACTTTCTCGCTTCAGATATCTGAGACCTCTGACGTCGGAGCCAAGGCTTTTGGCTGTGTTGATGTGTTAAAATGAATGCTGACAATGTAGGCCTACACAGTAACATATCAACTAAATGTAAGTGTGAAACGACAAGAGCGCAATAATGAAATAATAATTACATAAATGTGTCCATGTATCATATATTACCAGAATTTTGAATTTCTCTCCGTTGCGATCAACACATGTATTAACGTATTAACAGCTATGTGTTATATCAACACCGATGTTACTGTTAGCAAGTGAACTATTAACACATTTTATAGGGTGTGTCATTTTGGTTATTAACACTTGAACACATTATTGACGATGTGTTTATCTGTTTGCAGAGGTAGATTTTGAAATAAAATCCACGTCTGATATATGATACAGGATAGATTTGCAATAGTTCTAGTTTTACGTCTAGGTCTAATATTTTACACTTACAATTAGTTGACATTTTACTGTGTAGGCCTACATTGTCAGCATTTATTTTAACACATTAACGTGTTAGTAAAGTGTTACAGATATATGTTAATATAATAACACTATCATTATATACGTGTGGACGGAGTGTCCAGAATCTCATAATTGTGTCTAATTCCACTTAACCTGGAGCTGCATGTGGGCCACTTAACACAGGGCTGCATGCGAACAACATTTTCATCATGTTGAGTCGGATCGCCACGTTGTATATTTAACCAGTTGCTATCCAAACACTACTGAGACACGTATTTGATTGTCGAATCCATATATACTAGACTAGTACACAATTTGTGTACTGATTTCATTCTTCCGCCGAATATTCATTGCGTCTTATGGTCAACACTGAAAACCGCTGACGGCTTCTCTTTGCATGAATCTGTCATCTTTTATTTTACATACTTTCTTAGTTCTTTGGTGGTTGGTCTTATTGTTGTTGTGGACGGTGATCTGAAGATTACTGGCCCGAATCGCCCATTTTGTGTAACGGTTATTATACAAATGCCGGTTTTGAAGCCTTGGTTCCGAGAGCAGCAGAAAGTGTCGATTTTGTTACCAGAGCCGACTGTCGTATTTATATGGGTCATTTTAATGCCTATTTACATATGAACATATCTTTTTCAGTATGAAATTGGACTAATGTACCCAACATGAGACCTTGGACAGAATATAATAGCATTTTAGAGCAGCGTACAAACAATAAAAAAAAAAAAAAAAAAAAAAAAAAATCCTGATTACAAAACCATTTCTTCCCCGGTATGGATCAAACGATTAAAAGACAAACACTATACAAAATCCATATATGTTTCGATAAAAATCACAGTTCAAGTTAACAAAATTGTCACCTTTCATTTTTGTGATATTGGATAACCGAGATATCGCGTTTCAAGGTAAGCAAAAACGCCAAAGTAAGGGCCGGCCATGTTATCAGTTTTAACCAATCAAGGGCGAGATATTTCTACCACTCGAGAAGACATCTGTTTCCGCTGCGGCGTCACCCGTTCCTAATTCACCATTTTGCCATGTAGAAGTAGTGGTAAATAACATGTTGTACTTCTGATTACGACACAATTCTGCTATACTTCAAAGCCATTATAAACGAGAAAGTAGTTATGGTTGGGGTTGTTCTCCTAAGGCCTCCACCAGGAATCCACAATGCCTGGCAGTCGGTTGTAACGATAAGGGGAGGTGGGGGAGGGCATACTTCGCACGACGAAGGAGTGTCGCCTGTCTGACACTGAAGAGCGTAGTTGACACGACATTGTCTTTCTAGTTTCTCTAAAATGGCCTATCCTATGGTCCCTAGAGTTCCAGATTAAACTGTGATTTATACACTAACCAAGCCAGTCATGAAAAACTACTATGCCGGTGTAGGTCTGTAAGATTACCTCTTCTGACATAAACTTGGTTATATTTTTTGTTTTCGTGTCTTTTAAGGTAGGAGCCCCCTAGTTGAAGTGACATAAGAGCAGACCCCTTTATTTGCCGGAATGAAATGTACCGCTGATATACTGAATGAAAAAAGCACAGTGCCGTTTTAGAGTGGCACAAATGGCAGTTGTGTCACGAGATACGTCTACATTGTATGTATTACACAGTTGACCTGAAACCGGCCTGGCGTGCTTGACAGACGTTCGTTGGAGAGATTTAATAGTATCTGAGCACTGGGCACACAAGAAAGCCTGTTCTGCTGCAGTATGGAGCAGACGAGTTAAGCAGGAGGCCCTAATTCAGTGTCACTGAGAACACAAAGACCCTCATATTTACCCATAAAATTGCACTTGTCCACACAGCAAGTGGCATTTAAAGAAACCTTTGCTATAGGCTTATAAATTTTTGTCATTTTAATGTCTATATATTTTAATTTAATACTTTATTTATTTAAGGAGGATTGACCACAGCCAGTGGCCACGAGGGGTTTTTCTCAACAAGATTATTTACATGTAATAACAACATTTGGAATATAACATCGGTTAGTTTACAGTTATGTAAAATTACACAAACAGATACTTGGGCAGGTACATGGGCAGGTACAGGGTATCTGTTTATAAAACAAAGTAGAGTAAATGGAAATCTTGTTATTCAACATGGAAATTATTCACGATTACACATTGTGATATCCATGTTTCTTGTGTTACATGAACAGTGCATGTGTGTAACACTCACGTTTTAACTTGGGTCAAAAAGACTTTAACAGGACTTAAATAAATTTATAGTTGTAAGGCATGAGAGACCTAAGTGTTAAATACCTAAATTAGGTATTTTTTTATGCCCTTGGCTCTACTTTAGCTGTGTATACCTCAGTGTTTTCAACTCTTATTGCCTACTTCTGCCGTTCGTGATGTCGTGTTTAAAATATGTGTACCACTTCTCTTGGCTTACATCAGAGCTCTGTGCACAAGTTATGAAGGTATTTCACTGTTATTTCTTATATTTACTCTGGTATTACCTAACGGTAACAAACTAGTTATGTTATCTTTGACTGTCTGTGTCAGGTGATATATATGGGATTACGGTTTCGGTGCGCAAGAACCGAAGTACTGCACCGGTTCATCCAGGTGTGAGACTCCGCGGTACAGTTGACTCCTCCGCCCTGTTGTGGGTGAGTTTGTAGAAATTATTACCTACAGTAGCACCATGGAGTCCGGATTCAGATTCAGAAGTTTTAATTATTTGTTTATTTATTTGATAGGTGTTTTACGTCGTACTCAAGAATATTTGACTTATACGACGGCGGTCAGCATTACAGCGGGAGGATACCGCGCAGAGTCCGGGGGAAACCCACGACCATCCGCAGGTTGCTAGCAGACCTTCCCACGTACCAGAAGTTTTTAAAGTATATAGATTATGAGGTTTGGTAACTTGTTCTAACCTGGTTTAATACTTATCACATGTTTTTAGTGACCTCCACTCGACCGTAGTGTACCACCGCCATGTTTGACCACTTGTTAGTTGATTACGTCACTTGCACCTAAATGAACTCGACTATGCTCACTGCATACTCTCAATATAAATGAGTGGTCAAACTCTGATTTGACTGGTTTTCTCAGGGGACAGGGACTATATGGCCCAGACTGTTTAGGGCTTGCAGATTTAGGGACAGTGTTGTGAGGCCAAACGATAATATGTAAGTAAATGGGAAATGAAATGTGGTGTGTGGCCAGCTATAAGGAAGTGTCTGACTTGATAAAATGAAGATGGGGCTCATCCGATTTGCTGTAACTGGAAGGTACAGAATGTATTATGATTATTATGGGACAGCTGTTGTAGTCATATCTAAGAATTTATGAAAGGCACTCAGAGAAATCTTTTGCTGAATAATTTCTTCCTCTGCTCTACTATGCTTTTGAAGTTTTCATATTTCTTGATTTATTGATTTACTCATTGGAGCTTTACTCGTACTTAAGAAGACATCTTAGGTCTATACTATGGTGGCCAGCATTACGGTGACAGAAATCAGAGAGAGCCCACCGGAAACCCACAACCATTCCCAGACAGACTTTGCTTGCTATAGTATTTATTCATTTATTTATCTGAATAGTGTTTTATGCGGTACTGAAGAATATGTCACTTACACGACGGCGGCCAGGATGCATTTTTTGAGAAAACAGGGCAGATTCCGGGGAAACCCACGACCACATCCTCATGTGGCTGGCAGGCCTTCTCACCTATGACTGGTGACCGCACTGGTGAAGGACTTCTGGGAAATTGACTACGTTAGCAAGGAAATCCCTCGGCCACGGATTCTAGATTTCTAGAGCACATTAATGTTTCTGGCATTTTAGTTGCAGCTTTGGACAGTATGTTTACTTTTAACGGCAGTGGATGTGCCAACACTGATGAGTGAAATATTTCAAATTAATTCCCGAAAGGCGCGCCAGCAACCTACGGATAATCGTGAGATTCATCCAGACTCTGTGGGTTTTCCTCCCACCATTGTGCTGGCCGCCGTCGTATAAGTGATATATCCTTGGGTACGTTGTAAAATACCAATGAAATAAATAAATGCATTCCCAAATTACACGTTGTATAATAAACATTACTCTCTTAATGACATGAATTTTTTTTTTCTTCACAGAGCTTCCTTGGGCTTGATATTGTTAGGGTACAACATGGAGGTATAGGTCTATGACATAACATACAGGTATTACCAGAAGGTACAAGTATAACATGACTCCAGTACTTCTGACATCAACTATTCTATCATGTTCAAAGAAAAGAAGTCCCAAACCGTACTTTGCATAAAATTATATAAATTGTCAAAAGGCTTTGATTAACAGAAGTTTCTTGATCATATAAAACAAACTATACACACAAAAATGAACCTTGCTACGATACCAAGCGTAACAGAGCAGATTACTCTGATAAGCTCTGAGATGCGTTTCATTCCTCCCACCGATTCTTTCAGAACTATGGATCTGTACTCTTTCATTCACTAATGATCCAATGTGAACTTCTGCAAAAATAGTCCTGTTATATTTACCGAGAAACATGATAAGAGTTTCCTCGAAATGAAAGTGAAAGCAAAGTGAACATATGCTGTGTCATGCAATGAAGCTTGTCAAACCAGGTGTGTATTGTCAGACCGGGTGTATAATATTTCTTCTGCCACATATACAAACGTAATGTGTCGACAAGCATTATACAAGACAAGACTGACTTAGCCTGTGTGCGCAATTCTAATCGTAAAGAGTAAAGGTAAGATTCTAATGCGTTCGCAACTTATGTACTTACTGTACGGGTTTTGTGTAGTGGATGATCTGAGGGTTCTTAATTGGGAAAAATTCTGTACCCAAAGTTTATTTATTTAATTTAAAGATAGCTTTATTCAGTGGACTAAACCCAATTAGTTCCTTCATCACTTGCAGATCTTATTTAAGGCACAGACAGGTGTCTGGGGGGTTTCTGAATCATCCATGCAGGACACTGACGCTTCACAAGGTATTTTAACCTGTATTTTGATCGGCTCCGTGTCTCAAGTCTCAGGTACATGCGCCTTCCAATCTGACAGCGTGAATTAACAACTGAGTGGCAAAAGATCACCCCTGCAACACTTAAGAGTTTGAAAAACAGTTTGATGAGGAGAATGGATGAGTGTTTTATTGCAGAGGGTGCTCAATTTGAGCATTGGATATGATTATTATCAGTAAACTTGTTTTTGAAATCAAGAAAGGTGTTTTTTTTCTTAAACCAGGATGCTGCGCGACTCCTGGGACACCCTGTATATTCACTTACTGTACTGTGTTCAGCGAAATTTGATTTTGTCGCCTGGAATTATTGTTGAAGATTCACTGAGGGCCAAAGCAAATTTCCACGGCAGACAAGTCCCAAAAAGTGCTGCTATCAGTACATTCACCTAACCACATTTGCGACATATATACTCTGTAAATGACCATACAAATTTGTACATTGACAATGCATATGTGTGAGTAGTACACAGTACACACATCAGTGTGGAAATATTACACAAACTACATAAATTGTGTACTACTGGTATAGAAAATTATATTCATGTGTATTTCGGCCAGAATAATGTGTTCCACCAGTACACAATAGTTTTATACTGTAGCGCACACTTTTGTCTGTGGCACATGTGCGTTACATCGTTATCAGTGTTTTTGTCCTTGCAGACCAATAATGAGGAATGAAATATAGGCTGGTGGCTGGCAGTTCTTTTTGGATGAAAGACTACTTTGACCAAGCGATACCCACTGTGTGTGTACTGTGGAGACAGGATGTCTTTCTTTTTTGGCGTTCATGGCTTCTTTTTATAAATTTTAGCCTTTCGTCTTCAAAGGTAAAAATAAAGAGAAAGTGTACAACATAGATTCTTAGAGCACCCTCACACAAATGGAAAACAAGCATTATGTTAGAACGGCGAGATAGCCTGCCTGTATGCATAATGACAATGGCACATTCATGTGGATTCATGTGAGTCAAGCATTCCTTGAACGCGTGATTTTTGGGTCAACATATGAGGTACACTCAGGTGAGGATCCGATTGGCTTTGTTGGTCTTTCATAGTTCCTCGTTACAGAGTGCGATTTGGCGAAAAGTAAGAACATACCTGTAAATCGTGGCTTATAGACCTACACGTGTGACCTGGTATAGGCGGTTTGGGAACACTGCGGCATGCCTGTAACATTAAACGCATATTGATCCTAATCTAAATGTTCGTATTGAGGACATGGACTGTGATACATATGCACCGAAAGCAGCGATTTGCTCCTTTTGATTTGATTGGCGTTTTATCTCATACTCCAGATATTTCACTTGTACGACGGCCAGGAATATGACGAAAGGAAACCGGACAGAGTCTAGGGAGACGCCCATGCTCGACCACGCACAGGCTGCTGGCAGGCGTATATACGACTAGAAATCATAGTGACAGCATTGGTGAAAGGTTCCTGAGCCATGGATCTGTTCCGGCACACCGAAAGCAGAGTGATTTGTAATGGATAAACATGTACCCAATAGATATGATTCACCCATTAAAAGTGAATGTCAGATTAAGAATGATAAACGCTGGGACCCTTCAATAAATTTATTTATTTATTTATTTCACGTGATGTTTTACGTCGTACTCAAGAATATTTCGCTTATACGACGGTGGTCAGCATGATGATGGGAGGAAACCTGACAGAGCTCGGGGGAAACCCACGACCACCCGCAGCTTACAGGCAGATCTTCTCACGTACGGCCAGGGAGGAAGCCAGCATGAGTTGGAACTTACAGCGACCGCATTGGTGAGAAGCTTCTAGGTCATTGCACTGCGCTAGCGCGCTAACCGACTGAGGCATGTAGGCCCCCATCCTTCAATAGAAAGGCCAGTATTAATAGACTGTTACCTAGTCTTAAGGTAGAGGTCGTCCAATTCTTCGGTGTGCTATGTTTTCATTTTCGTTTCTAAGAAACGAACGCGTCCAGTATGTTACATTATCTCCATATACTGAATAGCATTTCTAGCCTGCTTATTCTTTGAGCATACTGACGCGTGTACTCTTATGTATAGAACATCTACGTGGTCAAGTATTGTAAGCGTGACCCAGATACTGGTTTGACAGTCCGATACATGTCACGTGATTTACGCAGTCACATATTCACACACGCACAAGTCTGGTCTACTCTATGTGTAACCATTGACAGGTTACTGATCTCGGCTATAGTATTACACTCGAAAAACGCAGAAATGAAAGATAAACACCTCCTATGCCTTATGACAGACTGACTCACATTGACCTAGGTCATGCAGATAAATACATAGCCCTGAGTAGACAAATGAGAATCAGTGTTCGAACCTAGGCCATGCCGATTCAGATAAAAAAAAGATAAGACTGTAACACACAGAGGTCCAAACTGGCGGTGACAGAAACTGATTAAATGCGAAATCTTTGTATTTTGTTTATGGTTGAGCTTGAGTACGTTTGGATTACTGATTACAGGTGTCTTAACACCTTGTGTTTCTTATAAATGCTATATGGCCGACCTGCAGCCTCGGAGTCTACTATAATAGCGAGCAGTGTCTTTATGATTGAGGTTGATTACGTCTGGCCATCTGATAATTACCATAAAAAAGTCATCCTCAAAGTTAGATATAGAATAACCTCACAAATGTCAAGATCTTGAAATCCTGCCTTGTATTTAACAACCGGTAATGTTCAGGAAAGTGGCATAACTCCAGCCAGACCTATTTTGCCATGCACATGTACATGCATAACAATCTTTGTACGCATGAACATACACATGTATATATGCCTAACGTTAGGAGTTTTCTGGTATTTAAGAAATATATAAACCTAGGCGTAAACCTATTCGTATACCAGCTGTCAACCAAAATAGACTTTACGGGTCAATAATCGCAAGACCGGTTTTAAAAAACGACAAATATAAGAAATGCATGGGTGTTTGTAAAATGTTAATTTATTGCTTTAATATGCAGCGCAGTTAGTTTCATTTTCACTTCCTGGAAAAAGAAGCCTTATAGGCACAAATCGTTATTTGCGTATTAGAAAGGGGTCATTTCACTTGATTTCTACCTGTTCGGATTGGTATCAGCTTCTACGAGACAGAAAATCGATCTGGTTTTTGTGCACATGCAATTATAGCATTGGCAAGCCAACATCAGTCAAGTTTTAATGTGAGGTCAACGAATTGTTATTTTATTTTGCTCTCCAAGAAGGCAGTAACGAGGTAAACCGAAGTCAAACCGGAAATGTTTGCTTAGTACAGATCGTAAAGGTTGATCAATTCAACCCTGCCAACTTCACGTATCTTTATTAATGCCCAAAACTGTTTACATTGCAGAAATCACTGTGAAATCCAACCACTGACTCTGAAATGGCGTCAAATCAGACGGAAGTTGTAACCCGGTCGGACCGGTGCGCAAAGATCGTGTCCGAATTGTTGAGCACACAGACGGAAGTGGCTATGGATGCAGAAGGGGTCAATCTCGGGAAAACCGGGCCCCTAACTCTCCTCCAGGTGGGCACTAGGGAGGGGCATGTCTACCTGTTTGACGTCCACACCAACAAAGCCCTACTGGAAACGGGATATCTTAAGGACCTACTAGAATCGACAAAAATTGTTAAGGTAGGTGTAAAGCTGTGCTATCTTCTTTGCGGTATTTTGGTCAGATATAACCGAGAGGTAGACGTGATCATGTAAAGCGGTGGGCCTACACCACGGGCCTTTCATCAGCCCACCTCTATCTTGTATTGTCCAGATTGAACTGATGTCCATTGATAGGTTTATCGCTGCTAGCTGGATTGAAGAAAATAAAACATGACGAGGTCTTCCAACGAGTTGGGTAAAGTCTACGCCATGGATAGCGTGTCAGAAAGTGTCGTTCATCACCTAACATATACAATGCTGAATGTGAAGTATAAATGTAAAGTTATATCATGCGTAATAGAATTATAAAGCAGGCTCGTGTATTATACTATTAACCGTCTTTAGCAGGTAACGATTTGTGATGTGAATGGTAAAGGAAAAGAACAATAGCAGTTTTCTTGTTACCATGTGACATGTGTTTTTGTTTCTTTTTGTAGATCGTCCATCCGTGTAGAGAGAACAGGGCCGCAATTCCCGTCTAGTTCAAGGTCAACCTCAGTAATGTGTCTCTGTCTCTGTTTTGTAGATCATCCATTCTTGTAGAGGGGATAGTGCCGCTCTGAATGCCCAGTTTGGGGTCAAACTCCGCAATGTGTTTGACACACAGGTAAACACGTTATTTCATTGATGTGTAACATGCGCCGTTAACGACATTTTCATTTACACAATGGCGGCCATGTTTATAAATGATGAAAACACGAGGGCTTGGTATACCTCCTCTCCTTTTTCAGGCACTACACTTGCCTTAAATCTGCAGCCGAATCTGCAAGCTGCGAGCCTATGGCTGCAAAGGTCAGGTCCTATTGGAAAGGTTGAGAGCAGCCCTTGAGCCATTTGAAAGGTGTATATTGACATGAAGCTCTTTTCCTTGGAACTGATGTACGGACCATTTTCTAACCGCATACGCTGGGCCCGTTTTATAAAGAGGGTATAACTTACGACAAACGTAACTGTTATGACGACATAGGTCGCCATGGTAGTTATGTTTCGCGTAGTCATCGTAAAACTGATCCTTGGGTGTTGTTGCTTACACTAAGAAACTGTGGCTGCCCGAACATTGAAGTCGACCACTTCTGATTCCATAACAACATTTGTGATGTTGTCAGCGTTTTGTGTTTGTACTAAATTCTAGTGATGTCATATAAATCTGTGATATTTGAGGACATTTATGGATCTAGGCAGGTCTACCATTTGACTGTTAATGTTAATTAATGCATTAGATGCATTTTTTCAAATTTATTTCACCGATTTTGTTGCGATCATTATTTTACAATATGTGAGGACTTCCCGTGATTAGGTGGCTGCAACACGTACAGTATAATGAAAATGGTCTGCTGACATGACAAGTTGCTTTTGAACATGATGTCGAACATGAGCGCGCACGCGTGCTATAGTTTACGTATTGCGGAAGCTCAAGTGTAACCTGATGACTGGTTTATAGGTTAATGGTCGTCGCGAACACAAAACAAGCGCATTGGTGTGAAAACAGTATAGGTTTTTCACCGTAGAGAACTAGTCGTGTACGCGGGATATGCAATGTGGCTAAAACCGTAATCACTACAGGATACAGAAAATGTAAGACTGGAATTGTTTGACCATAATCGGTGTATGTTGTCTAGTTTATTAAATTTATTGAAACATTTAGATGCTAAACATGTATGTTCATATTAACATCGTCATCATTTTAACGTAGACAATTTTGTAGAGTTTAGGATGATATCATCATGAAAATCCTTTATGTTTTACCATAAGTAGAGAGGATTACCAATTCGAGTTGAAAATAAGACACCCCGCTCAACCCTTTTAACTTCAAATCATCGCGAATGTGTGTGGCCCTAACTGAATGGTTGTTGTTTTATCACCCGTTAGGTGGCTCACCTGAAGATAGAAGAGTCAAAGGGCAAACTACTGCCGCTCGAGCTGAAGTTGGCAGATCTGTGTGATGCCTACGGCGGAAACTCTGGGGCGTTGGAATCCAAGGATGACATTAGGGTCTGCGCCTATAAATCTTGGACATAAAACAATCACAAACAAAGAGTAAAACTTGATCAGTTTATTGTTTTCATGTAATTTCGACATATCAACGATCGATGACTTTTATTCATTATAAACATATAGTAGGTAGTTAAATACAGCGACGGGACGACCGCAAGTGGTACCGCCTCCGTGACCTGGTGGCGAGAACGTTCGTTTCGAGGTCGGGAGATCCGGGAACAATCCCTGGTCGGGTAGAAGACTTTAAAAATAGAACTTATTGCTGCCTCTCTACGTGCTCAGCAATTAGGGTTAAGAGCAAGGAAAAAGGACTGGCCGGCACGGTGTCAGTATAATGTGACTGAGGTGTCATGACTGGTGTCTTCGGAATGATGCTCCATTCACGGCAGCACTTTTTCGACATGGAGTCGCCCTGCCACAAGAAGGCACAATATCTATTCTAAGGGTTCTTTGTTGTCATATGACTGAAAATTGTTTAGCAAGACGTAAAACCTAAGCATACATTTATACATGCATACATACTTGCATAAGGCGAGTTGTTAACATGTTTGTCTTTCAATGGCTGGCAAACAAAAAGACAGAAACAAAATAAATATTATATTATAACATTATCATTGAATAGTGTGTAACTGTGTTTAACAGAAAAAATGGATGACAACGGCAGGCTATTGGGCGATACGTCCTCTGAATCCGGAAATGATTGACTACGCAGCTGCAGATGTCATTGTTCTCTTTGCTGTATATGACAACCTCCGAAGGTAAAGCTCTGACTAAACAAGAGTGCATCCAGTGACTGTTAACGCTTAAGATATTTTTTTATTTTTGAACTAATTTTAAACTAAGCACTAGATTTTATTTTGCACGCTGCACAAATATAAGCGGGTCATATTCATTCTGAAAACTTCTTATTAGGTCATCTTAGTGCATCGTTCACTCTTGGCTGATGATCAGCACGACGGAGGTATGTGGCTGAAGTTCTGGTCAGATCAGTATCAGTACCTATACTGTAATTGCATGTCTGTAGATGGTGCCTGGCGTGTTTTTAAACACCTCTTTAGACAAAGGGGTGTTTGCCATGTTTTCAACAAAGATCACTTGGGTCATACCACTTCAAGCAAAGACAAAGGGCTCTGTGGCTCAGCCGGTTTGCTCGCCAGCGCAGCGTAATGACCTGAAGCCTCCCACCAATGCGGTCGCTGTGAGTTCAAGTCCAGCTCTTGCTGACTTTCTCTCCGTGGGAGGGTCTGCCAGCAACCTGTGGGTGGTCGAGCCCCCAGGCTCTTCCCGGTTTCCTCCTACCATAACGCTGGTCGTATAAGTGAAATATGCTTGAGTACGGCGTAAAACACCAATCAAATAAATAAATAAATCCAACGCCATGGAATGAGGCAGTACATATATAAATACGACAGTTTTTGTAAAGACCTTCCAGCAAAACAGGCGGTGTTCTAGATGGTTTTGAAACCCGACAAACCAATCTCACAAAGATTTTACGACGATAAATAAATGATTGCTGTCCACAGCCTCCTGCACGAAAAAGGGTTGTATAAAAAGTTTCAGGAGTCCGTGGATGTGGAAATCGTGGTGCAAACGGACTCGGCTGTGTCGGAGCGAAAACGCGCGTTCCTGACCAGCACTGTGGATGCTATCCTGAAGGAGATAGCCGACAAGTGCGAGCGAGGCGGGTGCCAGCGTCTGGAGGATCTGAACGAAAACGAGGTTCGCGCCATGGAATTATGCTGGCCCGAACAGATCATCCAATCATCTACCACGTTCAAGAAGATACGGATGCAAAGTGTGGAAATATATGTAGATGACATTGAGCGAAAGATTGCGGAGGATCCGATGGCGTGCGAAGTGTCCGGAGCTGTTTACGGTAAACTGAAAGCCAACGAAAGCCTGTACAACGGCAGCGAGCTGGGCCTCAGAATAATTACACTGTTAAGGAGGATCGGTGTATTACAGATGGAACAACTGAAGAATAAGTACAGGGCGGATACTCCGCTGACGTATATCCGTGGCAGCGACTTGGGGCCCATCAGGAAAATCCGGATTGACGAGGAGGAGAACTCCAATCTGAGGGCGTTGTGGTGCCGGTTAGTTTTTCGGGACCTTGAGGAGCTGAAAAAGCAATACCAGGAAGACCCCAGAGACGTGGAAATCCCAAAGGGTCAGTATTATAAAATCCGGTTTCTGGCCACGAGAAGCAGATATTGTTCACCAGAGCTGAAGCATCTGAGTAAAGAGCTGTGGACCTCATTTGTGCAAAAATACGGCAAAGACCACAAGTACTAAACGCGTGTGGACCTCATTTGTGAAACGCTGTGGCAAAGAGCACAAGTACTCTACACGTTTGGACATCATTTTTGGAACCCTGTGGCAAAGAGCACAAGTACATCTACACGTGTGGACATCATTTTTGGAGCCCTGTGGCAAAGAGCACAAGTACTCAACACTTGTGTATCCAAATTGTGGAGCGTAGCTGGAATTTGAAATGAACATGCTTAAACAGACTGCTCAAGGCTGTACCTAAGGATATTTTATTCATATTTTACACTGTTTTATAAAGGAATTAAATGTTTACTTACAGGCGAATATTTGGTGAATATTTTTAAAGTGGGTACTCAGAGGTATTCCGCCGTTAAAAAGCGTGTAAACAAGATCTTGGGACGCCAGAATAATCCTGGTACATGGGATTCATAAAGCTGACCATAGGGTCCAAACCTGTGAAGGTATTAAACCCTCCCAGAAAGAAAAATGAAAGCATTTTACGCGTAGTTTGCCAATGTCTGTCTTATATCTGTTTTGGTTGAACTTTTCCCTTTCTGAGGCTTTAAAGTTTGTTCTCACAGCAATCGGTCACTCTTTGATCTGTAGTGTAGCAGGGTCGAATCCGGACCCCACTGTTTTGGATGGATTCAGCCTTATGTCCTGGTGGCTTTCCCGCTATCTTGTCAAGGATTGCGGTATCCTCCGGTCTTCGCCAATCATTGAATGCAATATAAGCTAGCGTGCCCCCCCCCCCCAAAAAAAATCACATGAATACAAACCAAGCAGGGCTGTTTGAGAAGCATGAGAATAATGAGCCATAACCCTGCAATGATGAGCCATTTCACTGTGATAATGAGCCATAGCCCTGTAATAATGAGTCACAACCCTGTAATAGTGAGCCACAATCCTGTAATAAAGAGCTACAACCCTGTAATAATGAGCTACAGCCCTGTAATAATGAGCCAAAACCCTGTAATAGTGAGCCACAATCCTGTAACAACCCTGTAATAGTGAGCCACAATCCTGTAATAATGAGCTACAACCCTGTAATAATGCGTCATAACCCTGTAATAATGAACTCTAATCATAAAGTTCAGCACACTGTGATCACTTCGAGTTATGTGTCATAGATAGGCTATCCAGCGTTGTGATACATAGCTTGTTTTAACATAATTATACTTTGTGATAAAACATCATATTTATGTGGCTGATCTGTAAGAAGATTTATAAATGTTCAAATATATAGAGTTCATGTGTCAACCATATAGTTATGATACATGCACATGTTGAATATGTCAATGGATATATTTTAACACCCCAGTAGGTGGCGGTGACCGGGCGGGTTATCATGTAAAGAGTTTAGTTATCTACAGATAACTCGTTTATTTTGTTGTTATATATACTACACGCTTTATGAAGTTTTATTCTACCAAAAACTTGAATATATAAATGTATATGTTGCTTAGATATTACTTTTAATTTACATATATTTTTCATACTATATGGTTTTGATGTTTTATTTTGTCTTTAAAAGTCATTGCTATATAGAGTACAAAACGCAAGGATCAATTTTGAATGAACAGTTTTGATACCAAATTTGGGCATTTTTTGTGTGTTGATATGATTGTTTTACGCAAGGTGCGTTTATGGCGTATTCGAGACTGGGTCGTAACCGTCCCGGCCTTTGTGACAATGGGCAGTGGGCTGTTTGGGGAAATATTCTGGAGTACGGAGTAGGACATCTATTAGGTAAAAAAATTAATTATTTACTTATTTACTTAAAATTAAATATTTAATTAATATTTACTTATTTATTTAATTGGTGTTTTGCGCCGTACTCAAGAATACTTCACTTATACGACGGTGGCCATCATTATGGTGGGAGGAAACCGGGCAGAGGACTGGGAAAACCCACGACCATAATAAATTAATAAATATATCAGACCCTTAACCAAATGTATGCGAGCTGCCAGAAAGTTTTTCAATTTCACTTGAAGGATAAATATGATGCTGCTAACGATTGATAAAGACAACTAAGTGAGATAAAAATTAAAGAAAATCAGATGGGTTCTGTTCTGGTTCTAATAACCAGGAAATTTGTCGTAAAACTGAAGGAGTGTATTTATTTTTTTATTTCTTTAATTAGTGTTTTACGCCGTACTCAAGAATAATTCACTGTTACGACGGCGGCCAGCATTATGGTGGGAGGAAACCGGCAGAGCCCGGCGAAAACCCACGACCATCCTGGCAGACCCTCCCACGTACGGTCGGAGAGGGCGGCAGCATGAGCTGGACTTAAACTCACAGCAACTGCAGTGATCGTGGGCTTCTGAGTAATTACTCTGCGCTAGCGCGCTAACCAACTGGGCCACGGCGGCCCCCTGAGGGAGTGTAACTTCATGTAAAGTCATTATCTGTCACCAATATGAGAGAGTGTAATTTGCTGTAACGTCATTATCTCTCATCAGTTCGAGGGAATGTAACGTGTAAAGTCATTATCTGTCACCAAACTGAGGGTTTGAAACTTGTTATAAAGTCATTATCTGTCACCAAACTGAGGGAGTGTAATTTGGTGTAAAGTAATTATCTGTCATAAAACTGAGAAAGTGTAACTTGCTGTAGTCATTATTGATCACAATTCTGAGCGAATGTAACTTGCTGTCAAGACATTATCAGTCACCAGTCTGAGGGAGTGGAACGTAGCGTCAAATCAATATAGGTGACCAGTCTGCGGGTGTGTAATTTGTTCTCAAGTCATTGTCGGTCACCAGGCTGACGCAGTGTAACTTGCTGCCCAGTCATTATCGGTCACCAAACTGAGAAAGTGTAACTTGGTGTAAAGTCATTACCTGTCACAATTCTGAGGGAATGTTACTTGCAAGTTATTATCGGTCACCAGTCTGAGGCTGTGTAACTTGCTATCAAGACAGTATCAGTCACCAGTCTGCGAGAGTGGAACTCGGGGTCAAGTCATTATAGGTGACCAGTCTGAGGCAGTGTAACTTGGTGTAAAGTCATTGTCTGTAACCATTCTGAGGGAATGTAACTTGCTGTCCAGTCATTATCGGTCACCAAACCGAAAAGGTGTAACTTAGTGTAAAAACATTATTTGTCACAAAACCGAGGGAGTGTAAATTGCAGTAAAGTCATTTGTTACTAAACTGAGGGAGTGTGACTTGTTGTCATGTCGGTATTTTTCAGCATGCTGACGGAAAGTATGTTCTTGCCACTTGGCTTTTTCACATTGACTCCCGAAACAATGAGTTCCTGGTGTCGAGCAATAGCTGATGTTTAATATTATGAATTACTGGCTGCATCCTTTTTTGGTAACAAGAACGCCGAATGTATTCATGACGAGGGCTTGTGGTGTTATATATTACTGAGTAAAGGCAGATAGACATGTAATAGTAAATATGAGATGAATACAGGCGACAATGAATAGAAACGGACTATGTGATAAGGCCGCATAGTTAGGCCCTACTTCAGCTTCCTTTCCATGAGTGATGACTGAATAACAAAAATAAACAAGTAAAATACATTTGTTACATACATGCACAAACTGGAACAGTTTGCATGAGTAATATTTCACACTTCGCGCCGAGATACTCTCAGAGTATTGCAGTAGTTTGAAAGAAACTTTACAAGGTTAGCATAAATCATCAGTATTACTTACTTAAAACCCCTTGAACAGATTCTATTTCACTAAATGCATGTCCCATAGGGCCTAAAGAAAGAAAGGATACCAGGAAGCCGGACTTGTGATGTACTCCGATACCCCTTAATTATTATGTTGCTGAAGTGGTGTATTGGGTGGTGGTGGGTGGTGGTGAGTGGCGATGGGTGTGGGTGGATGCTGGTGATTGTATCTGTGTGGCTTAAATTCATCTCCACATACAGCCCATTACGTCAGCAGTAAGGAGCCGTACTTCCCCTGTAGTGAGGGCCTGTCATGATTCGCAACTGGTGTAATATTACATGTCAAAGGCGCTCTCAACTACTTGTTCGGTTATGTGGCAGTGCACTGAGGCTCTTATGATGAAGTGCTGAGGTTCCTAAACCCATTCAGATACATGTACTTGCTGTATAAGAAACCCCCATTTGTTGCAAAAGACTCACTTATCTGGATTTCCCCCAAACCGCCGCAATTTTGTTTTCGGTTTGCTTTTCTAGGTTTGATACCATCCATAGCTCCATCTACATACATGTACGACCCCTTGTTCCCCGACGTGATCGGGTGTCCATCTAGATACACCCCCTTGTTCTGTAGCGTGACCGGATGTCTATCTTTATACGACCCTTAGCCCCGGCATGGTCGGGTATCCATGTTGAAGCGAGTATTGATCCCGGATTGATCGGATGTCCATGTAGATACGACCCCTCTGCCCGGCATTATCGGTGTATACCTACGACCCTTAGCCCCGGCGTTATCCGATGTCCATGTAGATATGAGCCTTAGTCGTGGCGTTATTGGATGTCCATGTACATACGAGACCTGCTCCTGATGTGATCGGAAGTCCATGTACATACGAGACCTGCTCCTGATGTGATCGGAAGTCCATGTACATACGAGCCTTAGTCACGGAGTGATCGAAAACAGTGTTACTGTCTATAATTCGGATCTAAATTAATGTGCATACAGTTACCACTTTAAGCCTATCATATCTCTATTATTCGTTGTATATACTCTGACATATATCCTTAATTTCTCTGTATATTTTTGTCTATGACAAGGTCACAAAAAAGATTGTACAGCATGCATTTTTCAGTGTAAAGAACACTTTATGCTCCTGTGTGGATGGCAACCCAACCATTTTTATATGGCAGGACTATAAACAGTTCTGCCTACATGATACAAGGAAAGTGAATAGTGAAACTGAAAATAAAAGTTAATCATAGCTGTAGCCTACATGCACTTTAATCGCTTGTGTACAGATCATTTCTATTTAAGTAATGAATTTTTCTCCAAGGTCTGCAGCGCGATAATCATCTGGTAACAAACACATGCCATAAATCTTTGCTCACCGATCCGGTTGAATATGTTCAGTAAGCGTCGGGGCGCACATGCGCATGGATTATTTAGTTTACTTGCACCTGGCACTTGGCAGTCCATGTATGCTGTTTAGGCTATAAACGTAGAAGAAATATACTCTTCTGATTTAATATGAATCCATGTATATATAAGGTTATTTCATTATTTAGCACAAAGTAAACCATGTAGTTACACATGTATCAATGTCCACATAATGGCAACATAGGTGGAAATAGCGACAGGTGCTCGGCTAGGCGAGGCAGTGAAGCAAGATCTGCTGTCAAGCCTATAGAAGCCAGGTTACAGAGCTCTCTACCTATTCAATATGTGAAGGTAAATAAAATGTGACATTGTAGGCGTTTGTCACTATAGATATCAGCTGTCGCTATGGATTGCAGGCACTAACATGAAGTGTGAATTCGGAGAAAAGCTACAGTATTCCAGGAACTGACATTTGCGTTACCTGCTTACACTCGCGTCACTCGCGCAAGGACAGCTGGAAATTCAGGTAAGAAATATATAAATGTATATATCGGAATGCATAAATTAAACCACATATTCCATATAAAATCAACTAAGATCACGACTTTTTTGGTTTAGCTACAAGTTGTAGTGAAGCTTAATTAGAATATTTCTTGCCATATCCTTTTCAATGAGAACAAAATTCTTCTTCATTTATTCTTAATTTAATAAAGCTAAGTCTCCCTGTATAAACCTGGCCAGTGCTTCGTAAAGACAAAGGTGAGGCTAAATCTTGCTTTGTAATCCAGGCCAAAGCTTCGTGAAACTTTAAGTTAAAGCTCGATATCACTGTTTTAAACTGGTCAGTACCCCAATGAAGCAATACGGTAGAGCTAAAATTCCCTTTGTAACCTTTGTAAATCCCACCAGTGCTTCATAAGGTAAACGCTGTGAATTCTGCGTGCAGACAAAGGCGAAGATAGATCTCCCTTCGTAAACGTGGTCAGTGTTTCACGGAGTCACATGGTGAAGCTAAATCTGACTGTGTAGACAAGGTCAGAGTTTGATGAAGCAATATGGTAAAGGCTCATTTCTCTTTGTAACCTTCGTAAACCTCACCATGCTTCATGAAGCGACGAGACGAAGCTAAATCTCACTGTGTCAAACCGGTCAATGCTTCCTATAGCCAAATGTGAAGCTAAATATCCTTTTGTAAACCCGGTCATAGTTTCATGAAACCAAAAAGTTCATAAGCTAATCCTGAATGTTTTTAATTACATAGTTAACCAAACTACAAGGAAACTTGGCATTGTAGTTGTAGAGAGAACAGACTGGGCTTATAGAAAAGTTAACGATTCCCGCCAAGGCCAAAAAAGTTGTGACTAGATGTGGCCCATGCTACGTGATAAGAACAGAAAAGCATTTTCTGCGTACCAGACTTGGACGCAAGCCTAGTATAGATCATGCTATTTCCCCAGCTCAATCTGGTGATCTCGAACGTAACAAACCTGCGATATTAACCCTACACAATCCATTAGCTATTACTTTCTACTTCACACAGTGCCTAAGTGAATAGTGATTGAGTAATTATGGAGTATGGCGTTAAACAGTAACTTAATAAATCAAATAAATAAATGGGACTAAAAAAGGGACGTCTAGCTCATACCCATCATGAAATAACAGGACATTCGAACCTGAGATAGACGTACATTGTGTAGCCTAAATGTCGGTCTAGCGTAACACACATTGATTTCTTCTGTTCAGGTTGTTATCGAACTGTACCTCTTAGCGTTTTATGTGGAGATATGCACACATCGGCCCCCCCCCGCGTCCGGCTAGGTCCCCTGTGATTATAGAGTTGCCATTACTAGCTTTCAGATACATGCGTATAGCCTACATGTTTACATAGTTTGTTGGGAATTAGTTGACGGAAACAGCCCTATTTAAATTAAAATTGTGTTGTGGAAAAAAGAAAACCAAACATGTGGTTGCTATGTAAAAAAACGTTGACCAAATTGTCGTTGGGGATGGTTCTTTTCATGCACACGCTCCACTATAAGAACTGAAAGTGAAAGTAACGGGGTTTCCGAGGGAATTTTTGTCGATATCAGAGACGGCTAATATTTTGGTCTATCTCTGTTGTCGGAAGAGACCGATACTGGTTTTGACTCCGTGAGTGTGGGCACAGTGGTGGTCAGGCTTCAAACATAGGTCGAGGTAAGGAGTAGCTAAGACATACAGTATAAAACTAAATAGCGTTAGACATGTACATATGTGTAGGTTGCCAGGTAACATAAACTCAGATTACCAAGACAAGGCCTAAGTCCTCACGTTCTGGAATACATGTGTAAACGGTAGTTCATATGCTTGCCTTGTGGAGATGGAGATGAACGGTAGGCCTATCTCATAGCCTACCATTAACAGCTTATCCGACGCTTTGGAAGTGGATTGACCATGGGGGCCCCCCCCCCCCCCCGCCAAAGCTTACTAAATCTCTCCAGGAGGCTTACGCTCACGTATACATGGAATGAATAATTATGACTTAACATGACTTCCACACGTACGTTTCACGTTGGCGGCAGTGTGTGGCAGAATCCACACTCCTCCCCTCGTTTTACACCACTGCCTATTCTGGTCAATTTTGTTTACAAGTCTTGAGCAACGCCACGATCGTGGCCACGAGGCAGCTCGGAACACTGTCTGAACTCGTGTTCCTGTTAACACTTAATACTCATCTGTACGCCTATATGTATGCATTCCCTTGTGCTCAAAGTACCATATGTAAAACATACTTGAAAGGGACGCCTAAGGTATTTTTATTGATTGCAAATAGTTCAGCGCAAATGGACTTAGTGGTGAGGCTAATCAATCCTTTTAAAACAAGCCCAAGGCTATGCCGCACGGCGATCGAGATCTGAAGTGTGGCAGCGATGTATAACCAGCGTAGGAAGCGGGTGCACAACGGAAAGTTATGGAGATTCAGAATGTTCGAATTGGGAATCCCCTCGGGGGATTTCGTGGGAAATCCCCAGGGGGGACTCCCGTATGGTTTACTCAATATTTCAGCTCTCGTCTCCCAGTCCTCGACACAAGCTCATAACAACGCCCGGATCTACGTGTATTAAGTGAGAAACTGGGTAGGTTAGGGCTCATTCATCTTCATTATATCAAGCCAGGCATTAGGTGTATTCCTACGCGTTTATCACTCCGTAGTTGGTTACACACCACAATTAATGCTTTCTAGTTCCTTTCTGTTTTAGAGATATTTATTTTTTGCTCCCCCGAGTTGCCTTTCTTCATTTTTTCTGGTTGCTAGGTGGTATCATTTTGTAGGACAGGCTTCAAAGTTTCATCCCAGGTATAAATTTGTGTGTTTTTCGGGAAATGGAGGCGGATGCACACAAGGCAAAAGTAGTTAGAAATCAGGGCACACTGATCTTTTACTGGGTGGGTTGACCTCTGTCAGCTGTTTGTTACATCTGCGAAAAATTTCATCGGTCATGCCCTGTGCTCTAATTTGACTGGAGTTTTCTCCGGGGACAAGGGCTACGAGGACCGGAGGTTTAGGGCTTGCAGATTTAGGGACAGTGTTGTGAGGCGAAACGATAATGTGTAAGTAAATGGGAAATTAAATATGGTGTGTTACCAGCTATAGGGAAGTGTCTGATTTAATCAAATATAGATGGGCTCATCCGATTAGTTGTTACTGGAAGGTACAGAATATATTATGATTATTATGGGACAGCTGTTGTAGTCATATCTAAGAATTTATGAAAGGCACTCAGAGAAATCTTCTGCTGAATAATTTATTCCTCTGTTCTACTATGCCTTTGACTTTTTAGAATTTGTTGATTTATTGATTTACTCATTGGAGCTTTACTCGTACTCAAGAAGACATCTCAGGCCTATACGATGGTGGCCAGCATTACGGTGACAGAAAATCAGACAGAGCCCGCCGGAAACCCACAACCATTCGCAGACAGACTTTGCTTGCTATAGTATTTATTCATTTATTTATCTGAATAGTGTTTTACGGGGTACTGCAGAATATTTCACCTACAAGACGGCGGCCAGCATGCATATTTTGAGAAAACAGGGCAGAGTCGGGGGAAACCCAAGACCACATCCTCACGTAGCTGGCAGACCTTCTCACCTATGACAGGAGAGGAACCCAGCATTAGCTGGATTTGGTGACCGCATTGGTGAGGGACTTCTGGGCAATTTGACTCTGTTAGCACGGAAATCCCTCGGCCACGGATTCCCTGAGATATCATGAGATTTCTAAAGCACATTAATGTTTCTGGCATTTTAGTGGCAGCTTTAGGCAGTATGTTTACGTTTAACTGTAGTGGGCGTGCCAACACTGATGAGTGAAATATTTCAAATAAATTCCCGGAAGGCCCGCCAGCAACCTACGGATGATCGTGGGTTTTCCCCAGACTCTGCCGGTTTTCCTCCGGCCGCCGTGCTGTAAGTGAAATATCCTTGAGTACGCTGTAAAACACTCATGAAATAAATAAATAAGTTAATATTATATATTAATAAATATTACCCTCATAATGACATTTCTTTCATCACAGAGCTTCCATAAGCCATGGGGAATGTTGAAAGTAACCGGATATTTGAAGGCAGTGAGGTAAGATTTTCTCTTGATAAACTGTGCTAACAAGGGTTCGTCGCATTCAACCCGTTTATCCCATCACTTTCATTTTTAGAAGTTATGTGATAAAGTGCATGTCACCACTGACCCCTATGGCGTTCATTATCTTCTTAGTGCATGAAATGTGACAAAGGTCATCTGTAAAAGCATAAGATATGATAAAGACTATCCGTAAAGCATGAAATATGATAAAGGCTATCCTTAAAAGCATGCATGTGATAAAATGTATCTGTAAAAGCGTGATAGGTGATAAAGCTTAACCATAAAAGCATGAAATGGGATAAATGATATCTGTAAAAGCATGATATGTGATAAAAGTTACCCGTAAAGGCATGAGGTGAGGTAAAAAAAGTTTTGTATAAAAGCATGTCATATGAGGAGAACATAAAATGTGATAACGGTTTTCCGTAAAGCCAGGATATGTCAATCTTATCCATAGAAGCATGAAATGGGATACATTTTATACATAAACGCATGGAATGTAATAAATTTATTTATTAAAGTATGAAATGTGATAAAGATACTCCATAAAAGCATGACACTTGCTAAAGGTTATCCATAAAAACATGAATTGTGATAAAAGTTATCGGTGTAGCTACTGGCGGCCCACCCAATCACCGGTTTCACTAAACAAACAAGACAAATTGTGCCCATCCCCCACAGTCACAGGTTTCACCAGACAAACAAGACAAAGTTTGCCCAACCCACACAGCCACCGCTTTTACCAGACAAACAGGACAAAGTGGTCCCAAATTAGAAGGTGGAATAAGATTAAATATACGTAGTTATTTCACATTATATGTGATAACGCCGAGTGTCGGCGTTAATGCAGTTTTAAGTCAAAAGTTAAAGGTGATATCTTAAAAGTTAGCTTAGTTTTTGCATATAATTCAGCACCGTCAATTCAGAACCGTGAATTCAGTACTAAGTTTATTATGTATTGGAATAGTTGAATGTTATGGTAAAATTGAAATGTTAAGGGTGATAATTTCAGTAATTTACAAAACTGAGTGCCCGGGTGTTGTCCTTGTGTATTAGAATCAGTGCTAAAGTAAAAAGTGATGTTGGTGATACATGTATCTCAGGACGGGCCCTGAGCTCAGGTTGTGCCCGTACACATGTATAAGCATATTTCATGGTCGGGGGGGGGGGTGCATATTGATTACCGTAAATTACAAAATGAACTACACAACATCTTGCCGAGTGTACTGGAAGCGGCAAGAACGTGGTGGTTACGGTTGGCACGACAAAGAGTGCTATCACTATAGAGCTTACATATGCTTTGCATGCATGTAACACACAGTAATACAACAGCAATCTTCTGTCTTTGATGCCTTCTCTGCACATAAATTACCGCAAATTTCCAGCTTGACGACTTCTCTTCTGTGTATTAAAATCCATGTTACGGTAAATGCTGTATTGAGCTACAGTTTACCATTCGTGTGCCCCCTTTAGTTATGTCGTTACACAGCCTTGGTACAAAATCTAATACTGTACCCTTGTATCATAGATTTCTCTTGCTCTGTTGCATGTATTTTACTGAATGAAACTGTGGCCAACAAGTTAAAAGAATTGCATATGTATTCATTAAGCTGTGGACTGTTTCTGCTACTGAAAAAGGGTGGTCACTGGAAAACTTCACCAAGATTGCCACAATGCAAAGCAGCACAAACTCTGTGATGGCTTGACCCGACACGAAAATATAAGCCGTGGCTAATTCAGGAGTCACCAAACCAGTGTCCGAAGAAAAGAAATATATGTATCTACAAAACTGACTCAAGATCTGAGATCTGTTGGAGAAATACACATCAGTAGTCTTCCATATACTAACTCGAGCTTATATAGTGTGCTCTATCCAGAATGTCGAAGCCATGGGGTGCAAAAACACGTTTCCATAAATGGTGCAGTAATTATGACTATTTATCTCCAAATTATTTGTCAATAATAATGACCATAACGTCACAACTAACACAAATGTACCTGGTGCATCGACAGTAAGCCAAACTTTGCCATTGAACAGCTTGGAAGTTATCAAGTTCGGGAAGAACAGCCGTGTCTACCTTAGCAAGGAATACAAGTGCCTTGAAAATAGCAGCTCGCGAACATCAGAGGTTGTCCTCGTGGATGTGTCAGTTGCTTTTGAGTTAATTACGACGTTGTGGTTTGAATTATTCCACATAACGAAGTGATATGAATTCAGAATTACATAAAACTCATGAGCCGGTTCAGCTTTGACACTTCGAGGACATCACAGGCGACAAGCCGAGTTCAAGGCTCGTGTATGTAACGATTCAGAGCGGTTAGCGTGGAAGCCGATCTCAGAGTTAATTGTGTTCTCATCATAGAATTCTGAACATAGCGTAATTTCTGGTGTATTCCATAGTAATGTACGTGTGGTCTTTCTTCTTTCAGCCTATAGATTGTTCACCGCGGATAGAAGAGAGTGATTTCCAAAGGAAGATCCAGGAAGGGGTGACGGAGAAAGATCGGCGTGTTCTAAGGGGAGGAATGACTCTGCTCGGGGAATACCCTACCTGGGTCTGGAGGAACGCCGTTGTCCGCTGTATAGGAGACAACATCGACTTCAGCTTCTACAGTGGAGACTGTACCAACCGATTTGTGGTGTGTTTTGATGGGCAGGACGAGGTGAATAAACAGTGCAACAACTCAGGCTGGGCGCTATACCTGTACAAAGGAGCTGTGCACATCTGGAAGGCGATAAAACAGTTGGCTCCTCTCGCTGCTCCAGAAGCCTTGAAGGCAATCATGTTCCGGTGAAGTGGGCTTGAAAATATATCAGACATTGTGGGTGAAATTAACTATCCACGACGAAAAGTCTTTACATCGTTTGCCAGCCGCATGGTGCTGCGTTAATAGAGAACAGTAATCATTGGTTTGGTTTGGTATATGTGTAGTCACCGTCATGTAATATTTAAATGGCCATCACTAAAATTCTCGATGAGATACATTGATTTTTCTACACGACAGGAAAAAGTGTATTGGTTAACACATTTTGTTGCTTGATGTGAGCACTGGCTGGCCCCCATAGCGCATGCAAGCTTCGCCTTACAGTTAACTGCAGAAAACCTCACAAAGAACACGCATGGAATTCATTCAAGAGGCGAAGGTGCACACAAAGAACTGATGGACGCAGAGAGATAACTTTGTTTCCTAAAGTGCAATGACTACGCTCATTTTACAACACTGCTGTCCCGTGGAGCTCGTGCGACACACGAGGGCTTTTTAGGCCTAGAATAATCACTTATGGCCTTGCGCGGAACTAGAGTCAGTACTCATCAATAAAATCGCTGTAATTGTCCATTGGAGTCAGGTTGTGCATAGTGATGGAGATTACATTCATGTATAAATGCTTTTAGTAATAGCAAAAAGGTTGAGACAGTGTTTATTGTTTGTGATATATCTTGTTGTTGACCAAGGCGACCTCCGCGTTGTTCGACACTTCTGCACAAAATTTGCTAGCTAGTGGTGGCAGTGATATAGAGCGAGCGTAGGGATGGGCGCATGCGGTGTGAGGAGCGTGTGACTCTCTCATGAAGGAAAATTAACAACGATGAAGAGAACAATGCTGAGTCCACGACTGAACAGGTTTAGTCCTATGAACCACCGTGGTCCGTTATTGGTTTTGGGTGATCTTATTAAGGGTTAAGTCGGAGTATCATGAAGTTCTTTGAGCCAGTGATGCTGTTTTCCTCGCGGCTTTAAGCCATGGGGTTTTTCCGGCACCTGCATGACAAAGGTCACTTGTTTGCTCGGGGCACCCCGGGATCCTCCGCCCATAAACCTGACCTCTGTCATATGCGCGAAAAATTCTCGAGCACGCCAATAAACATGTCTCAAAAAATAAATAACTTTTAAAGGACTAACTTTTCATCAGAAAAGTGAATCATTCCTCCTTCCTCATCCAGGTTCTCTTTTTTTTTGACTTAACATTTAAGGTCACGTATCAAGAATGGTGTATGAATTTGGGACTACGACTGGTTCAGTATTTAAGGCGTTGCTCCCGCTGTGGAGGATTCGACATTTGCTGGTAAATTAATTGAACAAGAGAAATGCGCCACTGAATGGAAGTTCAGAAGTCAGTTACATGTCAGTGTTAGACTTGATCTGCACTGACTTCACGGAAATTTTTATGTGAATATAATGTTTTCGAAAGGGCTAGCATTGCCGTCCTTTGCTAACCAGGAAAACAGTAAATTCTTCAAAATCTAGGCATTCTGGAAAATAAATAGTCTTTTGAAATGCAGCTGGTATTCTGCATTCCAAGGAAACCAACACTCAATGTCAGGGTCGAAACAGACTTTCGTATGCCAGTTGTTAAATTGGAAGACCTCTCAAAAATGAAGTTTCTGTGTTTGAGAAGAGAAAAGTGTATCTGAAAATACCTTCACTGAATTGTTTTCGATTTATTTTACCAAATTGAACGCAGTCAGATGTGTTGATTGTATGGTGGAGTTTACGGAGCATATTGATGACGTGGTTCACCAGTGACGTCACAAATCTTTGTAGGCTTTTTATATTTAGGTCTAAATAATGTTCTTGAGAAGTGTGAGAAGTACTCCTGTAATATTTGCCTGTGTGTTAAATAGGAAATCTGACTTTAAATTTCTGCTGAAGAGCCAGAGAAAAGTCGACGTGACGTCACTGATGAACAACACTATCAATATCGTCCACAAAACCCATCTTCCAATCAAACATTTGACTTCATTTAATTCACTGGAAAAAAATCTAAAAAATTGAGT